>JAKVQZ010000049.1:0-86358 GCA_030463055.1 Lizanozyma gosingica | reverse complement strand
ATAGTGCACCATTTTTTCATTATGAATATTTTAGGTCACGCGTTTGAATTATTTTGCCCCTATTACGAATTATCTGGTCTTACTATTACGAAAAGTTGTGACCAAATATTACGAACATTATGCTCCTGGTGGTACGAACTAATTGTAAGCCTGTGGTGCGAACAATTTGGCGCACTAGGTCTGAACATTTCTTCACTATTGGTATGATTATTTCTTACCAGTCTAGTATGTAAATTTCCACGACCTATTCCGAACAATGGGCGAAACCACTGTAAATGGGGATGGAGTGCCAGAGTGCGAGTTCAAGAACGGGCTTTTTTGCTAAACATCAACGTTTATTGAACATCGACATTATGACCGCACTAGAACATGACTAGTGTTTCCCTTGCATCAATAGTTTGCTCAATATAACAAAACTCATAGACATTGGTTTCTGGAACAAGCGAGGATTGAGGACTATCGAAAGTCATTGTACTAAGCTACTGTACATATGATGTGTAGGTAATGCTAGTGGTGCCTTGAAGAAAGATGCACCAGCTAACACTACTTTCTGGGTAGAAAATAGAAGCTAACTACAACTGCAACCACAACAGGCTAAGTTCGGCAGGCTCGTCTTCGTTCTGGCAGACTTTTGCCAGCTCTGGCGGCATTCTGGAACACGCTGTTCTGTGCATTCCTTTATTATGTACTTATGCAATGCGGACTCTACACCTACATGATGCGATCTACTGTTCGTTCTATGGTATCAGGCCACCATTGCAAAGTAGTACTCTGGGTTACCACTATCAGCACTAATAACACTAACAACATAAGCTGTATTGGCTCCTCTGACATCATTACCCTCGAACTCTTCACAAGTTAAGTGGTCGTATACGCGCAGTAAGTCTTGTGCAATCAGGCCCAAAACGCTACCTTGTTTCCGCCAACAGCCCGTGCCTTGAGCCCCAGCTACAATAAGGTCCCCTCTGGCAAAACAATGAAAAAGCCCATGAACGAAAGAGGGCAACTGTGCGAGCACTGAAGCTTAAATGGATGGCACCATTAAAGATTTGCACATTAGTATTTCCCATCCATTGTTTGCTACCAATTGTCAAGAAGGCTTATCCATTGTGTGAGTTTGTGGAAATCTTCCATCGTAGGAATTCCATATCAATAGAATGAACTCTTGTAACTAACAGAAATTCCTTTGCAAGGGCGTGAGTGCTTAATGTTTGTCCCCCTCACCCCAGAAGTCGTCACCTACAGAGCTATAGACAGTCTTGTCCTAACCTGCATCGATCGTGTCTTTGCTGGTCCTCTGGTCGGTTGATAGCAATTTTTATTTATCCCAAACCGGTTCCTCTTCCCTAGTCTGGTTTGTGTGTGTTAGGCCTACTTCACTTAAAATTAAACTATAACAGAACATCCACGGATTCAACTCAAATTGATATTCTGCTGATCGGATTGTCATCTGTCTATCCTTCCCAAGGGCCGAACTTAAACCATCTACGGTCTTAACTTACCAAGCTTCCTCTGCCTTATATTCATTACATCCTGTGTCCGATCTTGTTCATTTTTACATATTAATCTGCTTCCATGACTGGTAGAGACAACAGCCTCCGTCCATCCCTAGAAAGATTACTGTCCACATCGACGATGCCATTGGCCAAACAACACATTGGCCAGGACGATTCCAAGACCACCAGACCCCCACTAGGTCCCTCGCGCAGGTCCTTCAACGGTTCAACCCCCAAGTACTCCTCTTCAATCCCTAGTATACCAGGCACACCAATAATGACATCTTTGGCCGACGACGTGTCTGACACCACATCATCAGTTCATTCCTTCACCAGCGACTCGTCCTCAAGTGGAACAAATAACCAGACTAGCCCTTCGACCCTGTCATCGTCGCTGTTCACCAAACGTACATATGAGCCTATCTTTCGCAACATTGCCAATATGAATGATCACTTCAAATACGTCCACGAGAAGTTAAACTCGTTATCTACACCTAAATCGACTTCAAACATCTATAGCGATTATGCACACATTTCGCCAGACTCGGTGGCAGGTTACACCTTGTTGAGCCAAGTGGGTTCGCAATATTCTCAGGCATGCTCTCTATGCTACCATGCAGTTGAAAATATGACAGGTCAAACGGTGATAATCAGACTCTCTTGTAACATTCTAGCAGTGAATAACAGCAATGGTCTGGACCATGATAATATCAGCGATGATAAACAGGGATCAAACGTTCCCTCCATAGCTGGCTTCCTTAACGAATGGTACATGCTCTCCAGATCCAATGAACCTAAGTACAAACGCTTGTGGAGCCACCATTTCACTTCAAGTAAATACTTGACCCAGCCAGACGAAGATATTCAGTACGAGGAACACGCAAGAGAATCCTCAACCAGTGGTATCCCAATTACCCTTCCAGATGAGCTTCCCGGAGTTCTTTTCCCATTGAACGCTTCAAATGTTCAAATGAACTATAATCCCACGAAAGATTTCGGGGCTCCTTCCAGAACATCATCTGTTGGATCAGCAGATTCTTACCATGCCATTAATGATACCCTTACCACCGGTAGGCCGCCATCGGCCCATAATGTGGATTCATACGATTCAACTGAATTTGTCAAGCAAAAGAGATTTATGATGGTGTATCCTGATAAGAATTATATTCCGTTAAAATACACCAATTATGATTCCTTATTAAGCAGTGTCGAGGACACATTTCTAGGTAGCAACAATACTCTGTCAGTGAATTTGGACCTGCTGCTGCTACTGCAACCTCTCCAACCCCTGCTTTCACAAAATCAGCTGCTGGGACATAATTTGGCGGCAAACTCATGGCTTTTTAATGACGATAAATTGAACCTGCCTGCTAGAACAGCATCTATTCCTTCATTAGACGAAAACCTCACTTCCGTCACTGATAGCTTTTCCGGTCATTCGTTCGATAAGTCTCCACGAGCTTTAAGTCCTTATGTGCTTATTGAAATGTTAAACGATTTCTTAGCGGTTTGCAAGACCTTGAAATTAATTCATGAATTGGGAATTGTCCATAACGGATTAACAAGTCATAATATTCTTAAATCTACTCTGGATCCATCGGATGTACGTTTGACTTGTTGGGATTTCTCATTTACATATCAACCTGAATCATCTAAGAATGGATTTCGGGTGAAGCATATTCAGGAATTCCCCAGTTTGGTAGCATATATGTCGCCTGAATGTTGGGGAAAGTTGTCATCTAGTCTTGTTGATTACAGATCCGATTTTTATTCACTTGGTGTTATAATGTACGAAATGCTTTTGGGAAGGTTACCATTCTATGATGAGAATCCTTTTGAATTAATCAAATTACACATGTTGAGAAAACCAGTTGCTCCAAAGACTTTAGCTCCAACTTGGTTACCACAGAAATTGAATTATATCATTATGAAGTTATTGGAAAAGTTACCAGAGAATCGTTATCTATCCTGTTCCAGTCTTATCAATGATTTATCTTTGGTACGAAACCAGTTGATTGACAATATTAATATGAATGCTATCTCCAATATTAATTTACGTGAACGTTTCAGAAAGCAGCCTGTATTTGAATCTGAGTTTCAGAATATACCACCTATCATAGTCCCCCAGTCAAAATTCTCGGAAAATAGTACCTTCTCTCAATTGCACGATCTTTATGAGAAATGTCTTGATGATTCTTCTCAACCACATGTCGTGATCCTTAGTGGGGAGAGTGGAACAGGAAAATCATATCTTATATCCCATCTTAAACCACTAACTTTAGAGAGGAACTATTTATACTGTGATTGGTCATTTGGTAAGGAGCATGATATTCTGGTTATTTCCACGTATACTGCCTTTGTGCATGGTCTTCGGCAAGTCATTTCTCAAGTTATGCGACAATCAGCGCAAAGCAGGCAAAGATGGAAAGAATTAATTATTGCCAATGTTCCCTTAGGGGGCGGTGTTTTATTCTATATGTTTCCTGACTTGAAGGAATTATTGGGATCTCAGTATACTAGTTTGTATGATGAACAGCATGGAGAGGACAACCAGGTCAATATTAACCAGAATTTAAGTTCCACAAGGGAACCCAGAGTACATGAATCTTCAGAGTCTGATAACCAATGGAATATCTCAAGTAAGAATACTTTGACGAATAAGGAATCGAAATTGAGACATGTTATCAAGTCTCTTTACTTGCTTTTTGTTATTCATGGACTTACTGTCTTTTTGGATGATTTTCACTATTGTACTCGTGAAGAATGGAAATACATTTACGAATGTATTGACTTTTTCGAACAGAAGACCGACAATTTTAGGCTTACTATGTTCATCACTTTTAATGGCAAAGTGCGTACACCATCCTCACTTGATGTTATTAGTATGGATGACCTTCAAAGTGCTACGGAAGTTCTAAAAGCTGATGTTCATGTATTTAATATTGAATTACAAACAAAGGATGAGATGCAGAAGTACTTGGAAGATACAGGTATTATGATACCCGTAAAGGAGAAGTCTTTAATGTGGAAGACTTCTTGGGATAAGGTTGAAGAATCAAACCAACTGGTTTTGGATAACTTTTACGCTATCACTAAGGGTAATTATCTTTATGCGAGAACCCTAATGAGAGGACTTTTGTTGATGAACAAGGTTCTGTTTTGCCCTATTCAATATTTGAATTCCTGGACTAATCAAACTAATTATCAATTCTCACCCAAAACACTTAATTTTGGGAACAATCCTTCAAGTAGTGATGTTCGTTATTCCTCGTTGAGAACTGGGTTCTTCAGGGCTAACTTTGATAGGGAGGTATTTGAAGTTTTTTCTCCTAACGTGAATTTTAATAAGGCAATTATTGAGTTGTCTGTTCCGAAAGAGAAGCATGATACTTACATCGACGTATTAAACTTTGCGTCTATTATTTGCGAGAATTCTGCATTCACCTTGAATGATTTATCCATCGTTTGCAATTTATCTATAGGTGAAGTCTTCAAGATTATGAATGTCTTAATTGAAAAGAGAATTATAATGTCCAATAGTGTATACTATAAGATCCCTTTTCATTTAATTTCGGATGACAAAGGTTTTCCATTCGACTTGACTGATTCTGAAATTTGGCAACTTACTCAGTATACGAAATACGAATTTGCTTATCCATCATTGAGGAAATATTTCTTCACAACACTAGAAGCTAATGACGAATTGGCGAATTATCACAGACTTGCTGGGTTGAGGTTTTATAAAACATGGAAACATGACCCCTATCTCCCTATTTTGAATTACTTCACGATGGCGCATCATTTTCTGAAATCTTGGATGATAATTGATTCCCCTAAAGAAAAGGAAATTTACTACCGTATATTTTTGAAAGCCGGAAAACATGCAATGTCCATTTACAGTTTGAAGATGTCTCTCACATACTATGAATTGGCTAGTAAGTATGTTGCAACAATTGAACCATCTAAATTATTAGCTGTGAACCTGGCGATTTGCCAGAATATGTTTTACTTGGGTGAGTTTGATAATTGCCTTAAACTCATTGATAAAGTAAGTGCCACGTACAATGTGGATAAAGCTTTGGCTGTTATCACAAGAATAAGGTGTCACTTTAAGTTAGGGAATTCAAATGAGGCAATTAAAATCGCAGTTCAAGAATTGAAACGGTTAGGAATGGATGTTAGCATGGATCCAAAAGAATGCAAGAATATCTACAACAGACACATGAAGAAGCTAATACTCTCTGTCAATGAAATTAGAAAATTGATGAACTTGAAGCGCACCAAAAAGTCATCTGCAATTATGGCTTACGAGATTATCTCAGAAATTATTACTCCTTGTTATGTCCTAGGGAAAAATGACCTTAGAAAATCTGTTGTGATTCAAATTCTTGGTTTAATGAACACTAGAGGTCTGTCACCTCATTGTGCCATCGCGTTGATCGATCTTGCAAACACAATAGCTAAAGAGAATACAACCTCGGGATTCGTTCAAGCGAGAGAGTTTGCTCAAGTCGCATTGTCACTATTACAGGAAAGTAAGCAATTGCCTTACTCTTTTGTTCAAAATGTATACGAAACATACATTACAACTTTGGCTGTTTTCATTGATCCTCTCCCTAGCTTGACAAAGATATTAGAAACTACAATGATCTCTCCATCACCTTTTGATGGTGCCGGGTCTTACGGTATGGGCTACTTGACGGCATTCAGTAAGATGGAGTACAGATTTTTGGGTGGTTCATCAGCCGTATCATTCTTAACCAATTATGCCAAAACGCTAAGCATTTCAACTGAGAGTACGGCAAAATTTACGACAGCTTTTCTGAAGTTGTTTGATGGTTCCATTTCAATTCAAGCCTTTTCTGAAGTATATGGCCAATTGGATGACAAACCAATCGATTACCAGTTAGGTTTCTACATGGCAACTTTAATTTATTTCCATGATACTGGAAAATTTGAGGAAGCAGTCACTATGGCATTGGACTTCTTTTACGCTATGTTAAACCTGTTCTTGAATACGACCTTACACGTTCATGCGTATTTCGTCATTGCATTAGTTCTTCAAGGTTCGGCAATTGAAAGCCCAGAACTCTATGCGGCGCAGACTGATCGTAAACGTATATTTGAAGAGATTTACCAACGCTTCCACATATGGCACGAAGTTTGCCCGCTTAATTTTAAATCCAAGTATTTAACTTTGACGTCATTGCGAGAATCAAAGAACCAACCCACTTTAAAGACTTTGGATCAATTTGAAGAAGCAATTGAGGCGTCTTCATTAACTGGAAATTGGTACGACTGCGCCATGGCCAATGTTTGGTGTGCTCGTTGGCTAATAACGGAAGTTCCCAAGAGTAAAAGAATATCGCGTTACCTTAATGTGTCCATTAATATTTTTGAGATGGCAGAATACAATGTCTTTGCTAGAAGTATAACATCATCATTCAAAGAATATTTGGGTAATGATAAATATTCATGGGCTGGAGTCAACAACGAACCCTTAACAACTCCAACCACACCTTTGGCTACAACAAACAATATGCCATACTTCGGCACCCGTGTACATGATTTGCTGTTTGGTAAAGCCTTACCTATTAAACAACCAAGTCCTATTAAAAAGGAAGTACGGTGGGTTGACGAAAAAGGTAGTAACTTCTCTGAAAGTGCCTGGGAGAAGGCTATTCAAGCATGCTTGAGTATGTCAGAGTCGGACAATGTTTCCGAGATTGTCGGGAAATTGTTGAAGAGTACGATGAACTTCTCTGCTGTGGAATACGGGATAGTAGTGCTCAAAGAAGATGCGTATATTATTTCTGCTATTGGATCGCCAAATAGTATTCATTCATTGCATGAGCCTTTACATGGCAGACATGACTTAGCGCCTTATTCTGTTCTTCATTATACAATAGAAAGTGGATCAGTGTTTAATGCTGATGAAGATATTGTCATGTTCAAGAATAGATTTGCGCTGGACCCATATTATTCAAAGAATAAGTGCTATAGTATGTGTTGTATTCCTCTTCTGAATCAATCAGGAGTCTGCGGTGCAATGTATTTGGAATGCCAAGTTGCAAGAAAGTCTGAGAATCCCTTTTTTGATTCAAGAAAGATTAATTTGTTGAAGCTATTGAGTACGCAAGCTGCTGTCTCTTTATTGAAAGTGTCACTTTATGCGCAGATGGAAATCGCTAAGAGCGCCGCAGAAGATGCAACATCGGAGAAGGCCAGTTTTTTGGCCAATATGTCCCATGAAATCCGTACACCTTTCAATTCATTGCTTTCGTGCTCTTTATTCTTATTGGATACCGAGCTAACAAGGACTCAGAAAGAATATGTCGAGACAATTCGAGATTCTGCCATGGTAACTTTGAACATTATTGATGGGATCTTATCGCTTTCAAAGATGGAGCATGGATCATTTGCATTGGAAGCATCTCCATTTGCTATCAATGAATGCATAGAGAGTGCAGTGCAATTTGTCAGTGAGCAGGCTAATTCCAAGAATTTGGAGTTAGTTTTCTTCAACAGATGCCCTGAAATTGAATTTATCAAGGGGGATGTCACTCGATTCAGACAGATTCTCATCAACTTAGTTGGTAATTCAGTCAAGTTCACGGAGAATGGCCATATTATTGTCGAACTTTCTGCAGAGCCATTAATTCACGATAGATACCAGCTTTCGATTTCTGTTAAAGATACGGGTATTGGGATTCCTGAGGAAGCCCGTACCAAGGTTTTTGGTGCATTTTCTCAAGTTGATGGTTCGTCAAGAAGAGTTTATGGTGGAAGTGGTTTAGGTTTGGCTATTTCTAAAAAAATTGCCGAGTTGATGGGAGGTGAGTTATCATTTGATAGTGTTAGTGGTGTTGGAAGTACCTTTTATTTTGTCTTGAATGTTGAAGCTACATTATGGCAAAATAGTGAACTTACTCCGGAACAAGTGCGCCGCATTGGAAAGGTGTTGATCGTCGATGGACATGAATATATTCCTGAAGAATTGAGTCTACTTCTCCGTAACTGGAAGGTTGAAACTTCAGTCGTCCATAACTTCAATGAAATTCGTGATAATTTGGATGACTTTTCGATAGCATTCATCGACAGCAAATTATACGACAATTCCATAAAACACATTAATCTAATTAAGGGAAGCAAATATATGACGGCCCCTTTTGGTGATTTGACCTTTGCAAGCGACAACTTTGATGATGAACAGGCCATTCTCACGTTTCCATACCACACGTCCAAGGTATTAGAAATATTAAAGGAGTTTTTGAAGTCTCATGAAGCCAACGCCATCAGCCAGATGCAGAAAATGGCTCCATTGCAATTGCTCACTCCTTCAGAAGGACCCCATGACTTAATGTTCACTCCTCCAACCTCGAGTGGTGTTCTGCCCAGCCAAGTTGAAATCTTGAATAAGGATCTTAAATTGGGAGAAAGATACCCCCTTAGAATCTTGCTCGCAGAGGATAATTTCATTAATACTAAGGTGGCTACTCAGCATTTGAAGAAGTTTGGCTATCAAGCAGACCATGCCAAGGATGGCCTAGATGCATTAGGGAAGTGCTATGCTCTTTTGGAGAAAGGGAACAAGTACGACATTATCTTCATGGACATTCAGATGCCTCGGATGGATGGTATAGCGGCCACAATCGAATTACAGAGAGAGTTGAAGGCTCGAAAAATGGAGTCATTCTTGCCACATATCATCGCGTTGACTGCCAATGTGGCGGGAGAAGATAGACAGCGTTCCCTTGAGTGTGGAATGGTTGACTTTATTTCTAAGCCCATTTTGCCCAGTGAGCTAGAACGGGTACTTACTAAAGTTGGTAAATCCGAGTACTGTGAGTAATTCTACGGTTTGTAGTAGGAATTAATACGGAGTCAAATTATTCGTTGCCTTTCTGAACTTTTAAATTTTTAACTGAATGATGTCGGAAGTACAAAAGACTATGACACGTATAAAACCAACCATTTGGTGGAATACAAGGAAAATAAATTTAAGTGGTTTAATTTATTTCCATGGTATAATTATGAAGTCAACAGTAAAAACACAGTCTTACGTCAAAATCACATAATTTATCAACGATAGTAACAAGAGATAGCAAACCACTTACTTAGATTCAAAAGCGGCAATTTCCTTCTTAGTTGCCTTATGCTTCAAGTAAGCGTCCACTCTGGACTTGGCCCAAAGCTCGTATTCCTTCTTGGCCCTTTCCTGTTCAGCAGCAGGAGCATCGTATTGCTTCTTTGCCTCAGGGGAAAGCAGACGCCATGAGTTGGCGATTTGCTTACTTCTCTCGCCAAAGGGCAAATCCTTGTACTTATCCTTAGAGTGTTCTTCAGCAAGGAACTTCTGGTAGCCAGAAGCCAAAGGCTTTGGCTTTGGTTTGAAAAGTTGAGCAGTTTGAGCGTTAAGTTGATCGGCCTTTTCCTTCCATGTAGATCTCTCATCACTGGCCAAAGTCTTCCAATTGCTGATCTTATCAGTCAAAGACCCTCCAGGAGTTTGTTTGATAAAAGCGTTCAAAGGGCTGATACCCCTGACGGTCTTTGTCGCCTTACGGACGACTTGGGCCTGCAATTGTTTACGTTGAGCTTCCTTTTCCTTAGCAGCGGCCTTGGCCTTCGCCTGGTTGGCTCTTTCCTTTTGCTTCAGTTTCAAGCTGGCCTCCTTGGCCTTCAACTTGGCCGTTAATTTGGTCAACTTTTCCTTTTCCTTCTTTAACTGGACTTTCAATGGTGCCACAGGCGAAGACTTATTAGTGGAGGTCTTTGTGGGGAATCCCAATACAGCAGTGATACCGATGGCACGGACCATCGAAGTGGAAAAAAAACGCGTGGACACGCGTAAAGCGACCCTGGTACCTGATACAGCCAACATGATCCGTAGCTAAATTTCAATCGCTGTGCTGTGCACTGTAAGGCTCTTTAAAATGACTTGTAACTTACTTGTTTACGTTTAGTGTTTGTTAGCAATGAGATTTAGAGGGAGAAATAGACGGGCGCTACCAAACAGGGGATTGTTCGGTAATGGAACAACATTCGTGGAACATATGGTAACAATATATATACATAAATTATATATATACTATGTGCTAAGTGCTATGATCTAAGTGCTAGTACTTTTTAGAGGAGTGTATTCAAATAAATCAGTCTCAAGTAGAAACAAATAAGAGATATATCTGAAATTACATTGATGGAAGTGATGGAGGTGGCAAGTAAGTTTCAAATTGCGCTACCAGGTATTTATATGCCATCATTAGAAATATCAGACAACTTCACTACAGCTGATACTTAACTAAAAGGGTAAGTCTATACGTTACGTTCAACCACTTGTGCACTCACATTTATTTATATACACATGGGATATATTGTTTGAGTGTCATATTTTCTTGTATTTGGAATGTCAGCAGCGTTGTGAATAGTAATATATTATGGTTCAATTGCAGTTGCAAGCTCTCCGATCTTAATTTATGGTTTTAAGTAAGAGTTTCACAGTCTGTTTCTGGATTAAAATCTATTGATATGCATTTCTGTTCGTCCTTCAGTATATCATCACTATACCATGAAATATGAATATCACGACATTTAGATATACTATGATGGTATCCACCGTATGTGTTGTACATTTGTATTTTATTTCTATTTCATTTTTGGATATGGAGCAAACTACTATGTTCCCCTCCATTATTGATTTACGCGTTCTAGTCTCGATTTATGGCTCATGGTATACGTACTATTAAAAGTATTTCGCTTCATACGAAGAAATCAGATAGCAGTTACATGTACCCCACCTATGATAGTAATAACCCAGTATAAAATACCAAGTATATCATTCACTACGTTTAATCATTCAGTGCATGAATTGAATGCACGTAGTTTTAATCCGCCGATTTGCTGCTTCCAAACGCTATAAACTTTTGGTACAAAATGTATGTTGCTTCTTGCCGACTGTATAACTACCCAGTCTAATTATTGCTAGGAATTACTACCCTTTAATGATATTCCACCAAGGTAGACATTGTACTAGTCTCTACCACCACTGGTGCAACTTGATTCCCTTACTACTGCTTGTCCAGAGAACCTTCTATGACGTGCGCGCACCAACAGTATCCAAAAGAAAATTTTGTCACTGGGAGCCAAAGGCTTTGACATTAAAACGTATAAACTCTGTTGATCCAAAAGGCAAACCAGTCGAACAAGTGGATTCCACACCAATATAATGTTTTCTACAGCTCGGTCAGATACGTTGTTCTTGGGGGGTGAAAAGCTCAGTGGAGAAGATGTCAGAAACCAAAATGTTTTGGCTGCGCAATCGGTTGCCAACGTGGTAAGATCCTCATTAGGTCCAGTTGGTTTGGATAAGATGTTGGTTGATGATATTGGTGATGTTACTGTTACCAACGATGGGGCCACCATCTTGTCTCTTTTAGATGTGCAGCATCCAGCTGGTAAGATTCTCGTGGAATTGGCTCAACAGCAAGACCGTGAAGTTGGAGACGGTACTACCTCAGTTGTGATCATCGCTGCAGAATTATTAAAGAGAGCCAACGAATTGGTCAAAAACAAGATCCACCCTACAACCATCATCAGCGGTTACAGGTTGGCTATCAAGGAAGCCATCAGATATATCAACGAGTGCTTGTCCCAAGAAGTGGACCAATTGGGCAAAGAAACTTTGATTAACGTGGCCAAGACTTCAATGAGCTCTAAGATCATCGGCAGTGATTCCGACTTCTTCTCGAAGATGGTTGTCGACGCTATGTTGGCCGTGCAGACCACCAACACAAAGGGCGAGACCAAGTACCCAGTCAAGGCTGTCAACATTTTGAAGGCGCACGGTAAGTCTTCGACCGAATCAATGTTTGTCGATGGGTACGCCTTAAATTGCACAGTTGCCTCGCAGGCTATGCCTAAGTCTATCCAGAACGCTAAAATTGCCTGTTTGGACATCAACTTGCAGAAAGCCAGAATGGCTATGGGTGTGCAAATCAACATCGAAGATCCCGACCAGTTAGAAGAGATTAGAAAGAGAGAATATGGCATCATCATTGAAAGAATACAAAAGATCTTGAAGTCGGGTGCTAACGTGATCTTGACAACCAAGGGTATCGATGATTTGTGTTTGAAGGAATTCGTGGAGTCAAAGGCTATGGCCGTCAGAAGATGTAAGAAGGAAGATTTGAGAAGAATAGCTAGAGCAACTGGTGCTACTTTGGTGAGCAGTTTATCGAATTTGGAAGGTGAGGAGACCTTTGAAAGCTCCTATTTGGGGTACGCCAGCGAAGTGGTTCAGACCAGAATCAGTGACGATGAATGTATTTTAATTAAGGGAACCAAGCAACATTCATCAGCCTCAATTATCTTGAGAGGTCCAAACGATTATTCTTTGGATGAGATGCAAAGATCTTTGCACGATTCCTTGTCCGTCGTGAAGAGAACTTTAGAATCGGGGAAAGTTGTCCCTGGTGGGGGTGCAGTGGAGACATCATTAAATATTTATTTGGAGAACTTCGCTACAACCGTGGGTTCTCGAGAGCAATTAGCGATTGCTGAGTTTGCCAATGCCTTGCTTGTTATTCCCAAGACCTTGGCCAACAATGCAGCCAAGGACAGTTCAGACTTGGTGTCGAAGTTAAGAACTTACCACGCTGCATCCCAGGCCCTGCAAGCTGGTGACAGCAAGCGTCGTAACTACAAGTATTTTGGGTTAGATTTGATTGAGGGTAAGATTGTTAACGAGATGACGCACGGTGTTTTGGAGCCCACAATGTCGAAGATTAAGTCCTTGAAGAGTGCCTTGGAAGCCTGTGTCTCAATATTGAGAATTGATACCATGATTACCGTTAACCCCGAACCACCAAAGGAAGATCCTCATCAGCACTGATGATAAATTTATTTTGGTTAGTATGTATAGTATGGTTATAGAATCTGATAATTGCTACGCTGCATTATGACAGAATAGACTAATCTGTAGAAGGCGTCAAAGATTGAACGGAATGTGCTACATATTATTGCATTATTATATTATTAGAAAGTGTTTGTTTCTCGTTTGCTCATTTGCTTGCTTGTTTATGAAAAATAATGGTCTTGAATTTGGTGAATTTTCTTATCCTCTTCAATATAAGCCATTGACTACCTCTTTCCTAAATGGGTTAAATAGAACCTAAAAATGTGAATGGAGTACCAAAATACTTTGTCACTTTATCAGACAACCAAATCATGCACTATGGATACGATTCTACTAAACGTAATAAACTCCGTGAATTGAACTAAGAACTGAACTATGAAAAAGTGGTATCATGAATAAAAAAAACCAATTACAACCCAAAAGAAAACCCTAACCAAAACATCATTCTATCATCAGCTACAAAGTATGGTAGCCGGTCTGCTCCAACAGCGATATTGTCTATACCAAGATCTTGCCAACAGATGCGAGGTTAAAGTCACTAGAAAGCGATCTCTTGACCTTGACTCTCTGTTTGCCAACGACATTAAGCGATTTGGATGCAAGTGGTGTTCTCTTCGCAGCCGCATACAAGTCCTGGGACGAATGTTGGCTGCGCAACGACTGTGAAGACAACGAGTTCGACAACGACAACTGGGAGCTGTATGAAGCCAATGAGTTGATTGACGAAGACCTCGAAGTAGGGTTGGAAGACATGTGGGACATTCTGTAATAATTGGCCTTTTCCATAGTCTCCTTTTGCAATTTGACCAGCAATTGCTCCTTGATCTTGGACAAGAAAGGCTGCAATGCCACTAATAACTCTCTTTCCTTGATATTGATATCCCACCGCAACAAGCCGATCAACTCGCGTTCGGCCAAGTTAACCTCCAGGATCGTGAGAAGGCCCTCGGTGTATGTGGTCCAGTGTCTGTTCAAAGGACTCGAGTCATTGAGGGACTTAGCTGCTAAGATCAATGAAGCCAAAAAGATCCGATGGCGTGTGGTCTCCATACCAACTGCATTGGCAGGTAAAATGTTTCTTAACTTGTTGAGGTAGACCAAGGTTGCCATGAGTGTAGGGGTCTGGACGTTGGAGTGCTTAATGAGGTTTTTAATAAAAGTAGTCAAACTGACGTAGCCCTGGGGCATTGGAGTAACGATAACATCGCTGTTGCCATAGCCGTTCAATCTAGTATGCGAAGGTGGGTTAGAAGACTTGACCTGGATGGTTGAGTTAGTCGTAGCCACGAGAAACTCAATCATCTCGTCATTAACCCGTTGTCTGGAAAAGATCTTCAAAGCTTCCTTGTCGGACATCTTATTAGGAACCAAAAGGAGAGAATGCGGTAGGTGTGGCAGATGTACAACGACAGAAGGATAGAAGGTATAGATACCTGACTTTACGGACCAACGCACTGGCTAGCTACAAGAGAAACGAATGATAAGTGAAAATTTACTGAGCTGATAGAGTGCCATATATAATAATGGTCCAACAGTGGTCCTCGCTTTGTGAAACACCGTATCAGGGGTGATGGGCCTAGCAGGCACCACCAGCACCTGGCACAATAAAGGATTCAACAAGAATAACATCACGTAAGGTACAACCTCCAAACATACCTGCTCCAGATGGTTGCAGGAGTCTTAAAAAATACAATGTCCTCCGCCAAATTAGAGTTGCACTAAACCCATTTGGCAGTTCGCGTTCTTCGGAGCCAGTCCAAAAAAAGATCGACCGGATTGAAATACCAACTACCCAACGGGATCAGAACAGAAGAGGCCGCACTGATTGACTACTGGTCTGGCCATCTGATCTTGTTGTATTACAATTTGGATGGCAATCAACGTATCTGTTCCGCGCCTAGGTATGGAGATTTATATTAGTAGTCCGCCTGTTCGAGTGGATTGATGGGAGTGGAAGGTTTCAAAAGTAGCAAGGTTTCCTAGCACAGCAATCAAGGGTTTCCTCCTTCACTACCTATAACTACGGAGACCTGTTTGTACTGGGCTTGTGTCAGAGCAACTTGAGCTCTTCACTCGGCAGTTGCGGTGGTTACTACTCGCTTCTGTAGAGACATGAGGTGTTATTCTTTCGGGGCCTTTGTTTGCTCAGCATGCATCGCAGGTTTGGGGCCTCCTTTGACACGATTCAACTGCGTCCAAAACACGATTTGATTTTCGCTTCATGCCAAAAAAAAAATCGTGTTCGCAGCCACAACACCGGCCTAGAATTGAAGGGCGAGTGTTCCACAATTCATCGCATTACTATATCTTGCTCTGAACTGAGCATACACATATACGTTTGAAGCAATATTTAGACCCAGTTCACGACTTTAACATTGCGTTGAAACTACAGTGGCGCCATCACTTGATTTATTGCCGCGTCATTTCAGTGCGACTAGCTCTCAATTTTTTGCCTTTATCACTTTACTTCAGATGTAGCGGTCCAATCTCAACTATCTACTTTATACATATTCCTCGTTATTGTTGGATTGTATCCACCTCCTGTTATTCTGTTTACATGTTTATGTGATGTACTCTTTGTAGGATGTGGTTTAGTAGTATCAGTGGAATACGTGAGATAAACAAACATTAAGTAACAATAGTTGTTCATATGACAGCTTTTTTGCCCCAGCAACGACAATTTTTCTCACTGTCCCTGGCGGTCGAGGGTAGCTGAAACCAATCTGAAATCATACTCAACAGTTCCCAAACAGTAACCTTTTTTTCTTCATATCCTTTCCTAGAACGAAGTGCATAATTACTATTCTGAATGGGGTAAAACTGGATCCTACAGTATTAGGCTCGAGCGGTGCTTCACAAACAACTCATCTCCTATGCCATCAATGCTTAGAGATTGTATTTCTTATTTTCAGACACTCGTTGCGGTTTTGCCCTGAAACACACTACCTATCGGTTAAGACATTCCTTTCTAGTGACTGTATGAGAGCCCAGAGCACTAAAGTGCTTTACAGTTGACAACCTCAATGTTACGGCACGCGAGATAGAACTGTAAAAACATTAGTCTACGGAGGTACTCCAAAGGAACTGAAGTGGTGTATTGTATATGTGCAGTACGACGTCATATTGCAACGCATTATTTGAAAAGTATAAGAGGATCTGTAGAACTCCATAATAATGAGGTAATGGTGATGTAATGCTGTATTCCGGTATTAAATATACATTGAATGAATATGCAAAACTCCAGAGAACTTAGGATAAAGCTGTATATTTATAGGTGCAAATTGAGAATTATTAGCAAGATTCTTAAATGCCCTGAGAACTCTGATACTAATTTCTAACCACAACGTAATTTCATGGCCAAAGAGATGTGGAACACTAAATGTAGGCATGGACCTTCGTCATTGAAATCTTATTCACAAGTTACCAATAGTATCAGGGTAATAGAAGAAAGAAATGGCCACTATGAGGTAAGTGGCTATCAACATGGTACCCTCCAACCAGTTGGACTCACCATCCAAAATACACAAGTTGGAGATGAAGACTGATACAAACAAGATGGCTGTTTCAAAGGTAGAAAAGTAAAGGGACATGGGCACATCAAACATCCACCCTACAACCACCATGAATGGAGTAACAAATAAGGCGATCTGTAAAGAAGATCCGACGGCAACTCCAATAGCAAGATCCATCTTGTCTTTCATGGCAACAATGATTGCTGTTGCGTGCTCAGCTGCATTGCCGACAATAGGAATGACAATCAAACCAATGAAGGTCTTCGATAACCCAGAGGATTCAACGATGTTATCAATGGATCCGACCAAATAATCAGCACATAACGACACCAAAACTGTAGCCACCACAAGGACAGTGAACGAACTCACAATGGGTAATGGTTCCTTTGCCTTGTGGTCGTCTAATGATTGGGAAGTAGAAGTTGCAGTGATGATAACGTCGTCAGCTTCATTGGCTTGTTCCTCAAACAACTGCTTATGGGTCTTCAATTGGAAAACCAAGTAAAGCAAGTAAGTGATCAACAAAATGATGGAAACGCCTCTGGAAAGCGACAAAACCAATTCATCGCTGGAACCTGGTGTCGGAAAGCCATCCTTACTCTTCTTTGGAGCTGGTAAACTCGCATGGAAGGCTGCTGGGATCAAAAGAGCAGAACAAGCCAATGCCATCAACGAAGACATGGTTTGGGCCACTGTTTGGTTGAAGGTTTGCTGAACTCTAGTGATACCACCAGCAATAAAGCAGCACCCAAGAACTAACAACAAGTTCGACAAGATAGAGCCCAACATTGAAGCCTGAACAATACGGATTTGGTTATCTTTCAAAGCAATGATGGAAACGATAAGCTCGACTGCGTTACCGAAGGTAGCGTTCAACAAGCCTCCGACTGTTTCACCCACATGTTCAGCCAACTCTTCAGTAGCAAACGCCAATATGGAAGCTAATGGCACTATAGCGAAGAAATTGATCCAGAAAACAGCATTAGCAGACCATCCAAGCACTCCAGCAGCAATTCCCAATGGAACAAATATCACAAGGTAGTTAACTGGTGACGACTTGAAAGTCAACACCGTAGTGCGCTTTATCTCGTTAAGCAGGCGATAAGCCAATCCAGCTGGCGCCGGTTCCGATTCTGAACGCAAGAGTGGAGTGTTTAAAGTTGGCATTGCACTTTCTGTTTGCAATTGAAACACTGAAAGTTGGTTTCAATTCTGAGAGGAGCAAATGAAGACAACTTAACTTCGACACAAGAAAAGCCTCTACTTCAAATATGTTTGCGAAGGCCTTATTGAGATATGTACAGCACAGGGTCACTTTTGTAAGTGAAAATCGTGTATACAAGTCGCAGTAAGGCGGGGACAATGACAAAAACAGAAGCAATTAGATGGAATTACTGGTTCATGGTGCCTGAGTCTTTGGGATATGCAGAAGAGGAATGATTGACACAAATGTTAAATTCTTATTACGAGGATTCAACCGGGATTCGACCGGGGGTTCCTAAATTTCCTATTTTGGTATAAGGTATCCACCTTTATTATAAATATGGAATCAGTACATTAAGTTACAAGATTCTTTAGCTTTCTCAGTTTGGTTTTCGTCAGTGCATAAGTTTACAAAAACACAGCTCTAAAAAAGCTCACGAGTGATATATGGGGTGAAGATCACAATGGCTGTGAACAAGGCCTCAAATGCCTCAAACAACGCCAAGGGGAATCCTATAATGCCCCGTTTGATGAAGTTGCAGTAAATTGCATAGAATGCAACACTGAAGAAGTGGTTGAATAAAATCATGGGGAATGGGAGCATACCACTCAACAAACCTATAGGGCCGTCCACACACGAGCCACCACGCAAAAAGTATTGGTAACATCCATTCTGCAAAATTGTCAATGCTCTAGAATCGGCCGCAAAAAGAGAGTATAAGGCAATTGACAATGTGTTGATAACTCCATCCAAGTTCTTTCTCTTGGTGTAGAATTGCAGCAAACGTTTCGACAACAACGTCTGATCAGCCAAATCTTCAATGTTCTCTGGATGGAGCAATTTGGTAAGCAAAACTGCATCGTTTAAGCCGACAGTCATACCACCTCCAGTCAATGGGTGTCTCATGTTAAGCGAGTCACCAATCAAAATGTATCCCAGCAAATCGGTACCTTGTTTTCTAGCAGGCAAGTACTGGTTGGGCATCACACGGAACTTACGTGTGGCCAAGGCAGCTTCGAACGAAGGCTTGATGGACTTAGGCAAGCCGGGTAACACCTTGGTTTCTAAGTACTTGTACAAATCTGCTTGTGAAGGGGTCTTTGCGGACTTGTAAGCGCATAATATTCTCGACTCTTCAGGGGAGATCTGATACACCAAAACGGGAGCATGGTCAGTGCCCAATATCACATGGCCACGGTGTTTAGCAGGAAGATCACAGTTCATTAAGCTTAACCCGACAAAGTGAGATTCCACTACTGGCACATAATCAGGTGCAAGTTCCTTTCTGAATTTGGAATAGATCCCATCGCAACATATGGTGACTTTGGCATGGTAGGTTTCGTATTGGTCCTTGTTCTTTTTGACTTTGACTCCAATAACACGGGTAGGTTCGTCGTCATCTCTAAGGATCTCAGTAACGTTTCCTTCTACTGCAGTTACATTAGGCTCATCCTTAACCATTTTTCTCAAGTTCATGAGAAAATCACCGTGTTTGAATGCAACGCCTCTCACTCTTGAGTCGTTATCCCATTCCTCTGCACTGATGGTGGAGTCAGACACAACTTTATCATTGTCACCCCTAACACAGTCTGGCACTGGAATTGTTTGGTTGGTCTTATTTGCATCGGCTTTTTCTGGATAATTGATAGTCAACTCCAGACCACCGTACAGAATATAGTAACCGGAAACATGGATGGCTTCGATGTTATTTATAGCTTGGATCATACCCAACTCTCTCAAAGCCTTCAAACCACCAGGTTGCATCAACTCCCCAACTATTCTATCAGGCATGGCCCAGTCTCTTTCCACGATCATCACCTTACGGCCCTGTCTTGCCAAAGCGGTGGCCACAGCTGGGCCGACAACACCGGCACCGATAACAATAGCGTCGTAGGTAGCACTGCTAGTCATTCTTATCAGAAAGGAGAATCTCACACCAGATTCTTATGAATAATGTAGTTGATGGAGAATATGAAATCGAAGCTCAGTACCACAATACCACACTAGTAAGTCCAGTGAAGTGTTTCTATCCCTCAATCAGTATGTGATAATCAATACCACTATTTATCAATAGAGAATAAGTAACAAGGCACAATTGCCAAATGTAAATAATACCTTGTCAACCTTTATATGGTTTTTCGCGTGTCGTGCCCTGTGGTGCCATGAGTGAAAAATGTCATCGCACCACGTCGTATAAAATTATTTGGGGGTACGATGCCTATTTTCTAATTCCATGGCACGATGGCTGTGTTTGAGTCGGCTGTTTCCATATGCTTATCACATCCTGGCCATAGTATTGTACGTAACAGGACCACATTTGGAAATTGTTTTTTTCGTGTTATGCCGTTAAACCATCGGTGCGTAAATTCTGGGTCCCTATGGAGAAGGGTTCAACGGTCGACTGATTTCAAATATTTGACATCATGTGAGCTCGTGCACATTTTCACATGCTTGCTCGTATAGACCTAAATTGTCAAGTAATACTAAAGGCTATTCATTATAGTACAGTATTAGGGGTATAGTGCCTTAGTATATTGCTAGTGCCGTAGAATGCTGTTATGGTCAGGAATCTAGTGTGGAGAATGATGTGGTACGAGAGTATGGTATTCATTATGAAAAGCTTTCATGGTCAAGGCAAGATTTCAGAAATTTAAATCAGCCGTGCCGTTTGCACCACATAGAATCATCGCAGTGCGTACTGACATAGTTAATATACGAGTTTCATACGAAGGTAATGCCATACCGCTTGGCTTAATGGAGATCACAGGTGAGTTGTCGTGAATGTAATTACTGTACTACTCACAGCGAGCATTCAGGCCAACCTGGTTCACTTTGGTAGCAAAGCTCAGCAGAACACAGAACTAAGTCCACAATAGTTTCGAAATCAGAAGAGTACGTTAATTATGCTAGTCTATCTTTACTTGTCTGATGCATGACAACAATAACAAGTAATGATGCATGACAACAATACTTGGTGTACCCGTTGAATTATGCATAATCGGGCATGTGATAGACCATCTTAAAACAAATAATATTTTCTTGTCCTTACCTGGGACATGAATGTCTTACTTAATGCACTTTTTGCCAATGTGGCTCACGGTCACAGACTCGCGTAAAGTTATTATTCTCTTGGTTGGAATACTGAATCAACTTCACACTGGTTCAATTGGTACAGTTGAATAGAATATCATTTGTAAGTTGAATTGTCCAAATAAATCTAGTCTGTGAGAGACCAAAGTCCAGTACCCAAGGAACAAGAATTAGTCACTTTAGATCCGTACGCCCTTGCATAAGGAAATGCTTCCCACCTGTAACACATAATTCAACATAAGAGTGCTACATCTGGACCACATCAAGCCTATTCTCTTCTGCATCATACTTACAAAAGCAACCAAGGTATGACAATGGTCATCATGAAACGACGTTTAAATCTGCTTAAAAAGAATACATACCAGATGACAAGGATCGTGACGAATGATGAGAAGACAAAAACAAAAGACTGTGTATAATAATAGCGATTCAAACGTCAGATACCAATTCTAACACCTTACATCTCATAGCATTTTTTAACAGAGACATTAGAATAAGGGTTTTTGTATACTAAATCTGGATGAGTTGCAGTTTCCCATAACCGACATCAAACGTAATCGGGATGTCTAGTACTCAGCTCATTTTTCTAGTATGACATCTGGACACATCGATCATTGTGGGCCAAGTTATCATCTTTTGGAATATCCGGTACAAAGCATGGAGGTTATGCCTTTTCAGTCTCACCTTCCTTAGTTGCTCAGCGATTCCCTCATTATACATAACCACAAGTATGCCACCCTGAAATCACTTTGGAACGAATACCTTCCAGTCAATCGTGTTCTTTCTCTTTTGGGAACTTGAATTCCGGTGTGAGGAGCTTGAATGTTTTGCAGCCAGCTTGACGAAAAATTTTTGTGTCGTTGGTGCTGCAAATGGCATCAGTATGTTGCTATTTGACCTTTAGTCGGCACTCCCAGAACATCCAGGCTTGTGCACTTCATAAGCTATACCACTTTTTTGTTGACGATTGCCGATGTACCGATGTACCGATATACCATGGTGTTTCAATGTCTCCGCTCAGCCACTGACTTACCAGGGTCATCCCTTTTCCAGATTGATTTCTTCGAACATGGCATTATATCTCCTTAACTTCCTTATTGCGTGTGCTTTCTTCGCGTTATATTTGGTAGGCATTCCTTTGTTAAGGGCTTAAGACTGTTAATTGGGCTATAGCTCTGACAGTCACCATCTGGCGATGGAATCAACTTGGCGAATAGGTTCTGCAATTTCTCATTCATCTCTACAGTCACAGCCTCTGCAAAATCAGAATTACACTTTGGATAGGTTACGGTGTTACTCTGTGCATGGAATCTAAGTAATGCGTTGCATTAGCTTTAGAGTGTCAGCTTAGCTTGTCTTGGCGGAGGAGTCGTATTTCACCTTTCACTTATTTGTCGTAAATGGTAGAACTGATCTCATCAAGCTACTTCTACGTCGCTGTAATTTTTCCTTTTGCTCTAAATGTTGTCAAAAGTATGAAAGGTATTAAAAATGCTATTTCAACTTTTGAGATTTTATTCAGCATTCGGTGTACTTGCAAAAAGACACGCATGAAATTATGGCTAATTGCTTTTAATTCTCGCTGTCTTCTCTCTACGACTGCTCTGATCCTATAAGGGTAAGACCTCTATTGAAAGCACCACAGGATTCTACGCTTTTTGATTCTCCCTATTTTCACTCTACTCTATAATGTTTATTCTGTATTGTTTTTGTTAATTCATGACCGTAGTACAATTTACTCTACCAAAATCTCATGTGGTTGACCGAATCAACGATTATGCACTTAGTCCATTTACTCCTCTTCAGACTCTTCTTCGGCAGTTTGAAGCCATGCAACGAATTGGCCAGTGGTTTCGCGCACATATTCCAATTCGGCACTAGCACTAGACGAAGGCGACTCCCACCAACGCAAAATGTTCTCTTCCTCAAGCACATCCATTTCGTATAACTTGGAAATGGCCACGAAAAGTACCACCCGACTGTATGCCCTGTCCATCTCGCTTATACGAAGTTGCAAGGTTTGACACAAGTCAACTTGTTCCTCGTTGTTAAAAACTTGTCTCTTGTACATGGGACCCCATGCAGAAAACACTTGAGTGGCTGTCTCCTTAGCACTGCTGATGTTGGTGTCAATCAGTGCAGCAATCTTGTAGAGAAGGGCTTTTGTAGTGGCCATACGCACATCGTGGTAAGAAGCATTATGTGACATCCTCAAAGTGTTCAATTCCAACATTGCTGACTCGAGTTCGTGATTATTATCGACAGAACGCTTGACGGTATCAAAAGCTTCCAGATCAAAGTTTTCCTCTCCATCTCCATCGAGCGACAAGGCCGAGTTTGTAGAGAAACGACGGGTTCTCGAATGGGAACGGCTGTGTTTTCTCCGGTTCCTGCCCGATAATGTCGAAATCGAGTCGTCGGAGCAGTTCAACGTTTTTAACTGATAAACAATTCCATGGTACCTAGGAGTGGTGTCATCAGAGTCATACTCCTCATCCTCATCTTCGTCGGATTGGTAAACATATCCAACACCGTCGCTCCCCACGACATCTTCGTTGTTAACAGACACTTGAGGAATACTATTTTTACCGCTTTCTTCGTAACTTTCATCTTCGCTGTCACTGTTTTCACTAAAGTCTTCGCCAAAATGCTCGTTTCTTATGATTGGTTGTTCCACAAGACGGGTGTGGCGAGTAATATGACGACCTGCTCCAACAACAACATTAAAGCCAACAACCACACCTGGAGATAATGAGGATCCCTCCTTCACAGTTGCATGTGAAGCAATGATAGCATGGCTGATCTGAGCATCGTCCTCAATCACCGCATTGTCCCACACATAAGAGTTTTGGATCGTCACGTTAGCTCCAATTCTACAGTTTCTCCCAATAACGGAATCCGTAATGTTAGAACCTTCTCCTATGGAAGTTCCAGTTCCAATAGCAGTGCAATTGCCAATCTTACATGATTGTGCCAACACTATCTTCTCCTCCTTGTAGACGTGGCCAAATTCGTATGAATAAGTGTTGGAGTCTAAGAGGTTCGAATCAGGCACAAGTGGATAGCACCATCTAGCCAAAATATCCTGAGAAATTGCAGAATAAGTGGCCCAACTCTCGACTCTGGCAGCGTATTCGTCACCTTCAGGGATGTATGCATAGACAGTCTTCTTCAATAAGTCGGAAGTTAAAATCCCCCGGAGAAAGTCGTTTCTAGGATGCTGGTAATCAAAGTTTTCCAGGTATATTTGAGGAACATGTGGAGTACAAATATCAATGTGACAGTCAATCAAATCGTTGCGAATCACCATATCAGAGACATCCTCCAATAATTCAGTATCCACTGATATATTTGCCTTTCTTCTGTTGTCTATGGTAGGAATAGCCTGGTAGTACAAGCACTTGTTTGTCTTCTTGTCCAATAAGAAAGTTGCTGGGTCCACAGGTGAACGAGTTCTGTGGGTAGGGCTTCCTGCGGTCAATACCATGGTGGAAATGTGGCCCTTGTCTGCAGCCTTTTTTTGCTTGTGGAATTGCAATGCTTTGTCGAAATCAATATTAGTCACAACATCACCAGAAACCAATAGAAAATCTCCAGAAATTAATCCTCTGCTGTCTAAATCTCTCATGGCGTCACCGACGGAACGCGATTCCAATGCCATAATTGTAGTTACCACGAAAGGAGATTGAGGTCCACTCCACCGGGACTTTTCAATGTAGTGCTGTATCTGGTCCGCATGCGAAGAACACATCAAATAGACTTCGTTGACCTTGGCTCTGGCAAGGAACTCCAATGTGTATTCGAGTAATGGCACATTTGCCAAAGGTAAAAGACATCGTGGTTTGACAGAAGTGAGCGGCATAAATCGAGTCTCAAAGGAATCTGTCAAAACGATGGCTTGGAACCGCTCATCTTGGACCACTTCCTTTTGTTTCTTACTCTTTGGCGGCATCTTTAACAGAAACTATAAGATATATCTAATATATCTATTTGTATAGACTTGATCGATGTTGCACTAAACAAATGCTGCTTCCCGGTGCAATAAAGAGATATTTTCCAGGCTCAGTGGCCAATTGGTAGCTGCTAATAAATTAATTGTCACACTGCCAGAGGTTGTGCTCTGCTAAAAAATTTTCCATACAAAACTAATTAGATCTGAGGATGAGTCTTGATAATTATATACAGGTTAGTCAACTCACCTTTTAAAGGGTAGAGATTCTGGAAGGTAACCAAGACATCAACCAAGGTACTATAAACAGGTGTAGACTAGCTCTGGAGGATTAGAATGAGGAATTGGTGAAGCTCTCCTCCAATTAAAATCTTAGTTTTTCTCTCTGGCAAGATACTGTTCCAAATCATGTTCTTCTTGCATCCGTTGAATTTCAGCCTGAGATGGTTCATTAGCAAGAAGTTCTGCACGGGCCTTACGACGAGGTCCATCTGCTACGTAGAGTCCCAATGCGATAGCCATAGCCCCTATAGTAGCTCCAGTAGCAAGAGTCCAGAATTTGGCCCATTTTTGTGCGGGTGATAACACTGATGATTGGTGAAATATTCTCTGTCTAATCGCATACAAAGATCCTCCCCAAGCAGTAACGATCACTTTGTTCTTATGATCATCAACAACACGAACCACTTTCTGCATTGGCGAGAGGGCCTTCCACTGGCGGAACTCTTCTAGAACCAATTTCTCCGAATATATGCTGGAATACATGCGTTTGTCAAACTCCAAAGAGCCCAAGTCAGCCCATAAGGCACTCACGGTGATTGCAGGACAGATAATAATAGCTGCTCTAACAGAGGGATTCATTAAGTTGTATTTTGCAGGTTGGCCGTATTTCAAGTAGTTCTGAATGACAAACGCTCCAAAAGCACCATACCACAAACCCTTAGCTCCTTTTGCTAAGACATATTCGGAGTGTGCCTCTAATTCCTCGTCCCTAACGATCTTCATTAGAAAATATTCCTTAAAACTATTTCAAACTGGACTATAAGTCTAATGTAAATGTTATAGTTGTATAAGTGAGTAACCCAATTTAGTATTTATGAGTTGTTACCCTGAAAAGCTTCAGAATCTACAGTGGTTTCAGAGGAGTTACGTGTTAGTGGGCTGTTTAATGTTGGTAATTTGCTCTTTTTTTCCTCCAAACATCCGATTCGCACACCTGATCACTGGACAGAAAGAGGTACGGCATTTATAAACTAGACACAAACGGCGCTTACAATTACAGTAACTAGTGTATACTGTTAGTCTTCAGCTTGCATAAGGTTGCTTTGCATTGCCATCTTGACTACTTCAATCTCAATATTCATCGAACAATATCGCATATGAATCACCACATGGAACACGATATGCCTATGGACCCCCATATGCCCATGGAGGACATGTGTTCCATGAACATGTTGTTCACTTGGGATTGGAAGAATACGTGTGTTGTGTTTAAATGGTGGCATATCAAGACTTTTCCTCAGTTTCTCTTGTCGTTTTTAGCCATTGTGGTGGTTACCATGTTGTACGAGTGGATGAAGTCCTCAGTGGCTCAGTGGGAATCTGTTAATCTCCAAACAGTTGCTGGGATGTCGCCAGACTCAGAGTCTAGAACCATCAAGCAGTTCAGAATCAAACAGGCACTTGCTTATGGTATTCAGGTGGGCTACTCGTTTATCTTGATGTTGGTCTTCATGACATACTCTGGCTGGTTGTGGATTGCAGTAGTTATTGGCGCTGCGTTGGGTAAATTCGTGTGGGGGTCGGGTCTTCCTACTCCCAGGTCGTTAGCATGTCACTAATTCACTGGGAGAGTGTATTTGAAGTGGACTATATCTAGGTTGGATTCATAAGAGTAATTGGGTAGTGAGTATAAAGATTATATTGGAAAACATTGTACATGCTATGTAGTAAAACGATCGTTACCTACTGGGAACATCTGGTTCAGAGTAATCAGTTAGATACTGAATAAATGCTGAATAAATTATTTGTATTTCTAATTGTGTGAATTAGATTATAACTACTTATACTCGAGAAATGTAGTAACATGTTGCAATTATCAACGTCATTTATCATGTATCACAGTCTACTCTATTATAGTTTGCTTGCACTCTCAATATCTGGTTGGCAGAATCAAGAACGCTATCCCGCAAACTAACATATTCTATCCCCAAGATCTTATTACTCTTGGAATTATCTACTCTTGCCAATCGAGCTACGCACTTCTCGTGCTGTCCTGGTTGAGGCGAAGGGAGCCTTTGCTTCAAATCTGAAATTTCTTTTAAATACTCAACTAACTTGTAGGAAGAAAATTGTCCTGTTCTAACGAGTAAACGCTGGCCCTTGGCTTCCTCCTTCTCAAATGCTGCAATGTGTGCTTTAGCAACATCTCTGACATCAACCCAACTTGAGAATGCCTTAGGAATGTTTCGTTAGAGCTAAATTAATCATCTGATTGATCATCTCAGATGAAGTGTTCAATGTAGCTTTCACACCGGAGTCAAATGCCTGCGGTCCGAAAACAAATGGAGGTGTCACGGCACTCAATTCAAAGTTGGGCTTCAACTCTTTTACAGTTTCCCAGGCTGCGAGCTCGGCAAACTTCTTTGACGCCCAATACGCTAACTGATGATGCTTCTTTGAATCAGAATAGGATATTGGATTCCATGAATCTTCCGTGAAAACTGTTTCCCGTTTATACTCAGATCTTCCATCAAATACCGCGGCATACGATGATGTTACTACGACCCGTTTAATCTGAGGTCCATATTTCGCAATGGACTGGGGGGCATTCTTTGTACCGTTTATTGCAGGAAGAAGCAAGTCCTTTTCCACATCGTGGACTTGAAAAGTAAAGGGAGAAGGAGTGTGAAGAAAAACGGTGACTTCTGGATGGTTCTTAACTGCAGTTTCAAATGCTCCTTCGACTGCAATATCTTCCACAATTTCATAACTGAAGGTTGGACCAAATTTAATTTTGAGATCTTCAACTTTTGCTCTCGATCTGACAGATCCTACGACATTGTACCCACAGTCAATGAGTAATTTGACTATGTGAAGAGCGATGAAACCACCGGCACCAGACACAAATACTGTATTTTCTTTGTCATTTGGGTTAATGTAATTAGTGTGGGGTAACTCCGAAGATAAGCTCGGTACGATAACCAGAAATTTTTAATTTGATGTGGTAGGAAAAAACCACCTAATTTAATGACGGAAATGAGTCTGATAATTTGCGAGTATGTTTCAAATGTCAGTGTGTATAATATGAGTGTTCATTGACTTGGGATGGAGATACTAAATTTATTTCTCTTAACATGTATTTGGAGAAAAAATGTGTGTTTCATTGGTAATATTTTCTAACTCAGTTCCATTGGATCGTACTGTAGAAATGCTTTAAAAATGAAATCGTGGCCCAGAGAAGCAAATTGCAATTGAGACAGAAAGAAAGAGATAGGATAAGGTCCAAATACAATGTCAATAAAAGATACCTCAATAACCCTGCCTAACTTCCCCTTATTGGCCATTTGTTTGATCTCCACTCTTCCAGAGTGTAGTTCACACCAGTTTACCAGTATTTTTTTTTGAAAGAATTATTATTCTGGGGTTGAAACTAAAACTAAAACGACAAACATTGTAAGTGAGATACACCCATCTACTAATTAGTTATAAATAAAAGCAAGATTACTTACGAAACATAATATCTAATCTTACAGCGACTGGGTTTTTTTGAAAGAATCATCATTCATTGGGAAACTATTTTCTCTTTTTTTCAAACGTATAGCAGCGCTACCAACTTTTTTAAAAAAGTTGATCATAACCGAAAAAGCCAGAACAATTTTCGACTCGTGCTTTTGGTAAAACTGGTAGCATTGGGCAGCTGATGTTGGCAGCCATGAGTTCGATTCCACCTTGAGGTAGATGTTGCTCCAGTGGCGCAGAGGTTAGCGCTTCGTGCTTATAGCCGTGTTACGACGATATGGTTATCCATAGGTCACGGTCGTGTGAGGAACGCGACGGTCGTGGGTTCAAACCCCTCCTGGAGCATTTACTTCTTTTTTTTCCTCCACATTAATTCAAGATATTTGTTTAACCTATGAGTAAGATGCTAACCACCAGGTTTAGGATTTGCCTTTTTAATAGAAGATCCAAAAATCTTAGTCACTACCGTGATACGATTAAGTATCTTTATTTTAATCTTTGAATCAAACGGTAATCAAAATGTTGGAAATAGATCAAAATATTTGTTATTAGGAATAAATATTGTTTACTACCAATTTGATTTTATTCAAGTATACGCTAATGCGTCTGGGAACCCCGTCGTTATTGGTCCAAATCCAGCTTCTCTTGATCAAATATCAGTAATATGGATTCTTGTACATATTCACTATCAGCATGTTGGCTGCTCTTAGTTCCATGATTTCGATTTTGATCGCTACAGAATCTAGTCCTGAGTGCGACCATAAACTACTGCATTTATTCTATTTATCATCACCAAATAATGTCATCGGAATGTGAAGTATGGATTACGAATTGCTAGTTCCAACTTTCCATGGGTTTACATATTGGCTCGCTCTATAGTCTTCTGTAACCAGTAGTCTGAAAAGTTGCACCCAAATACTCTTAAAGAACACAAAACTGAATTATTTTCAGTGTGAAAAACTCATCTCATTCCAAATAGATTTAGGATTAATTTAGGTGAAACAACCACTATACCATTCTGCACTATTTGCCTCCTAGCACCTGTTGACCATGTCGGATAAAGTGAGATATTACTTGGAACAGAGTGTTCCTGAGCTCGAGGATTTACAAAAGAAGGGACTCTTCGACAAAAAGGAAATCACCATGATCATGAGACGTCGTACAGATTTCGAACACAGGATCCAAGGAAGAGGCAGCAAGCCAAAGGATTTCCTCAGATACGCTGAGTTTGAAATGAACTTAGAGAAATTGAGAAGAAAGAGGTACAACAGACTCAGTAAGGTGAGTGGTCTCATTGATACCAAGCCCCTGATCAGTGACTGGGCTGGGGTCAGAAGAATCTTGTTCATAATGGATAGAGGTACCAGAAGATACCCTGGTGAAGTTGAATTGTGGGCACAATACTTGAAATTCGCCAAATCCAATGGAGCCATCAAGATCATATATAAGGTTTACTCGAGATTGTTGCAGTTACAGCCACGGAATGTTGATGCCTGGTTATCTGCAGCTAAATATGAGTTTGAAACCAATGCTAACGCCAAGGGCGCCAGATCCTTATTCCAAAGAGCCATTAGATTGAACCCTGAGTCGTTTGAGTTGTGGTACAGTTACACTCAATTCGAATTGACCTATGTCGCCAGATTATTAGCCAGAAGAAAGGTCTTAGGTTTAATCACTGAAAAGCAACAATTAGATAACCTTCAACATGAGGAGAGCCAACTACAAAAAAATTTAGAAAAATCCAACGTGGAAGATGATGATTTTAATTTGGATAAAATAGAATTACCTAGTGGTGAAGAAATGAGAGAGGAATTGCACCATCTTCCAGAAGCAGATATGAATATGTTAGGTAACCCCGAAACCAACCCTGCTTTACGCGGTGATGTGGCATTGACTGTCTTTGATTTGTCAATTCCTGAGCTCACCAAGAACTTGCCTCAAAATGTGAATGTTACTGACAAAATATTCCAAATCTGTCATAGATTCTTGAACCTTGTGGATAAATACGATGATTTAAACCGAGATTATTTGTATTCTCATGTCATACAATACTTGCAAACCCAGCATGCTGATGATGTGAGAACATACATGATTGATATTACATTGCCTATCAGAACCACCACCGTCAAGTCTGCAGACTTATCTGAATTGTTACAGTTATCCGTCAACAAATTCAAGGCATACAAGCTGAAGTTGAATGTCGACAAGGAGCAGTTAACCAAATTATTCATCAATTACTTGCAGACCCAATACTTACCTAATGTACAAACCGAAGGTGAGAATGACGAGGACGATATAAACGATGTTGAACTCCCCATTATTGAATTGATCAGATCCATCATCAAAAAGTTACCTACCCTTTAGTCTTTCTTGGCCCATCCTTCTTCGGTGTCAGCTACTGGCCCGAATTTGAGTTTCTTGGTATACTTTTTGTTAAGCGACCTGAACGCAAATAGAACCGAAATAGCAACAGATATCACCATCGTACATGCAATATAAGCAAAAACGCTTGACTTGTGGATGTAGCCCTTTGTTAAGTCTGGTAACTTGTAAAATCCACGGCTACAGATTTCACTCAATTTAACTTTTCCGTTCTCTGCGTCCTCTGACCCACTACTAAACGAAGCAGATTCTGTATTGAGCGGTGAAACATCAAAGTTCTTGAACCAGCGGACAGCTAGTTGAATTGTTATACTTTCGCCAATGACTACTCTTGTGGTCTCAGAGCCTGAGGACCACGCAACTATACTCAGAAATGTATTCAATCCTTGAGGCACAACTGCAAGCACATTCAAGTTGGGATCAATATCCAAGTGCGAATCGTGGATCTCTCCTCTAAAGTTAAAGGCAAGCGGTACAAACGCTCCTCCCTGCTCCAAGTAGTTTTTTTCGTTGCTTATGGGTACCCTACAGCTAAAGGGCGAGTCCTCGTGAATGTAGAACTGGAACAAATGATACAATTCATCACTCATAGTAATGGTGCAATTGATGTCCGCATTAACACCAAACTTCAAAGACAACGGTTGTCCTGATTCCTTGCAAGTTGGAAAAGCACCATAGACGATGTTATCCTTGTCGTCTAGCCTGTGCTTGCCATTTTCTATGTCCCTAGTTATGCATTCTAAGGGAACGTGCTGGCCTTTAGAATATGGAACGACATTTAATGGGACATCACCATTTTTATTCAACGGATAGAATTGCGCAGTTGCAAGCGACAATTGTGAGGCTAAAGTGACTCCATAGTAGAGTAATCTAATTCCTGATACCATAATTGTCCATAATACAATACGATAACATATATGCTATATGTGATATATTCTGGGCCAAAACAAAAATGGAATATAGAAGGTCAGAGAGTCAATATGAAACGTAAGTGCCAAAGACAAGTTTCACTCGGAACTCGATCGGTATCTGTGAGTTTTGTGTTATGTAATTCCGGAATTACATAAGCTATCAGGGGTAATCTTGGGGGTAAAAAGAAGTGAGTCCTATAGCTGTCCTATTAGAACCAAACAAAGATATTATAGTAATCCAAAACCTGTAAATCTATTAAAATATTCAAGTCTATAAGTCCAGAATAATAATGCACGTGTAATACAACAGTATGTGCAACTGCCACCCATTTTATCCTTGAGAACACCATCCCATTTGCACGAAAAATTCGTATATCTTCGATGCCTTATTGACATCGATCTTCAATGCACTTCTGGCATCCTTTTTCTTGAGGATCCCGTTATTCTTGATTGCCTCCTTCATCAATTGGTTCTTAATGGCAAAGTATGGCTTGGGGAGGATTCTCAAAGTGGCACACAATTGCTTCTCTTCATTCGAGAGTAAGTCAAAGTCTGCTGCATGTGAGATATCCAATGGTGTCCTTCCATTAGTCGCACCTCCTCTTGCCTTGTAATCTGGAGGTTGGGGCGTTGAGCCATTGTATCTGGCAGATGCGGACCGCCCAGAGTTGCTTCCTGAACCCCCGGCACCTACACTCAGATCGCGGCCATTAATACCATTAACAGCAGCCAGACGGGCCGAAAGGCCATTGTTACCCATTCTTTGGTAATGCGCCTGTCTGATCAATTTATCTCTTTCAAATTTGGCACCATCTTCCAAGGTGGTTATTCCATGACGTCGCCAATTTTGCAATTTTTGGATCCTCATCCGGCATCTTAACTCGGTGAGCAAATCATTGGAGAAACTTGTGAAATCTGAAGGTGACAAACATCTAATAAATGCATTGATCTTCTTCAACAAGTCCTTTTCCTCCTTAGATTTCCGCTTGTCCTGGGCAATATTTTTCCTGTAATCCAACAAGTTGTTGAGCAACATCACTCGTTTGCGTTCTGCTCTAGAAGTCAACCTGGAATTGTAAATATCCAAGATGGTCAATTTCAACTCTATGTCTCCAGCCTGGTCATCTGGATAAAAGACCATATCTTTAACTGTAATTTCTGCCTCATTTTCGTGTTCATGATCGAATTCCAATCTACCAGGCATGTAACCCTGGACTTCATGGCATAGAGGCACCGAGGGCACTGATTTGGGTTTAGGAGGAGGCAATGGCTGGTTCTTACGCATTTCCAATCGTTTCTTCCTAGATTCCAAAAACTCATGGGGCGATATATGATGGAAGTCCTTATTCATCTCTGGAAGGGGATAGTCTTTTGATTTCAAGTATATGGCATCATAATGTCTCGCCACTTCATCCTTAGATCTGTTACCTATATGATCTGCGACATCTTGCCAATTACCGAACCCATAAATCTCCAATCCCAGGATTAAAAGGAGCTCCTCGTCTGCTCCCCAGTCCTCCTCGAAGATGGGATAAGTGTTTTGTTCTATCACTTTATAGTCATGGTACGGTTGATGAGACCCAGAGAAAAGTCCAGCAGAAAAACAGGGAACACACAAGTCATAATCTGTACATATTGCACACTGTACTCGTATACGGTTGGTACAATCAGAAGAGCAAACGTCACAATGGTATAATCGTTTTGCCTCCATTTGGTCAATCTCCAAATGTTAGTCTCTTATCGCCTGATCTATCCACAATAATGATAATGAGAAACCTGGTTAACGGTATCAGGCCAATATGCCACAAAACTGATTCTTTATAAGTCCAAGGCGAATCCACTTCCAATCAATCAAATTGCGCGAATCAATCAGTATAGTCAGGGACAGAATAGCCAGTATCCCCTTAAGTCCCTGTAGTTGTTCGCCAATGTAATTAGCAGGCTCTGCTTAATGAGAGTTTAAAATATGTTGTAAATGTAGTGGGCTCCCTGCCACTAAAGGTCGGATTTTGGTGTTGATTTTTACTTTGCGAATTGGTCCAAAACCAACTCTTTCGCGACATTTCGGCTTGGGCGACACAAATGTCGCTTTTAGCGTTGTTATTTTAACTTAATAGATGATTTAAACTACAAGTCTAATGAATGTGATCACCACGTTTGTAGATAACATCCGTATGTTGCAGTTATCGTATATGCTTAATCGTATTTAAGTAGCGTACTCTCTGAATTTGGTTACAACACATAGCTTATAGTCTACTAATGCAACCTCCACACCGTTTACTGTTTTGTGTATTTAAGGAAGGACAGTGATGAAAGTTATTAGGGCTGAAAACCTAAGATTCATCACGTTTATAACAGAAAAATCTGACGACTTGGTAATATGTACAGGACATTTATACAAACCTTTTCCGGGAAATTTACGGTCAGAATTAACAGTAAAGCACGTGCAAATCGGTCTATTCCTGTCCTCGTAAGTTGGTCACTGTGCAGTACCAATGAGAAAAATTTTCTGGAATGAGAAAATTTTGGATGGCCATAGTGAGAGAGTAGGGGAAACCAGAGGGCAGTTTGGACTGGGTGAAAATTATCAACCATTTTTCAAAAGTGAAGCATTTTTGAAGACTTTAGTTTTGGTGTATTTCCTTTAACAACTACCTTTAGATTCAATAAACATCAAGGATGGTATGTGCGAATCAGTGACGAGACGAAGAATAGCACCAGGAGCGAGAGAAGCAGACGAACAAAGGAGACCATATTATCGTGGATACGGATATCGACAAACACTTGACATGAGATGGAGAAGAAAAACTTTATAAGTGAAGTTTGAATGGTCCATCGCTTCAATGAATCGATTACTTCTGTTATAATAAATTGGTGGAGCATCCTGTGATATATATGATAAACAATTTAAGGAGTGGAGTGGAGTGATTGATATTAGTAGAATCAAGTCTAGATAATATGATGTCCATCCTCACCAGTGCGATCTTGTTCGAAGAAGAAGAACAACCTTTAAAAATGTGAACACTTACTAACAGCTATTATAGGGTCGCGTTAGAACAAAGACTGTCAAGAGAGCCTCTAAGGTTTTGATTGAACGTTTCTACCCAAAGTTGACTTTGGATTTCGAAACCAACAAGAGATTGTGTGATGAAATCGCTGACATCCAATCCAAGAGATTGAGAAACAAGATTGCTGGTTACACCACCCACTTGATGAAGAGAATTCAAAAGGGTCCAGTCAGAGGTATCTCCTTCAAGTTGCAAGAAGAAGAGAGAGAAAGAAAGGATCAATACGTTCCTGAAGTGTCTGCTTTGGACTTGTCTCACACCGAAAACCAATTGGAATTGGACGAAGAAACCGCTACCATGGTCAAGTCTTTGGGTTTCAAGAACTTGCCTGTCAAGGTTGTTACTATTTCTTCTCAAAGAGGTCCAAGAAGATTTGCCAAGAGAAACTAAGCGTGCTGTGCTTGAGTTCTGGTTATAAATCTTTCTTGCCATATATGTTTTTGCGTTGACAAGTAATTTGTATATCATCATGTATACTATTTAATAAAACGATAAAGGTAACTACTATCTTTTGTAATTAAAAATGTTAATGTTGTTATTATGTATGAATAAATCAGAAACCACCTCAGTAATGAAAGTCATCTATACAAGTGAACTATACAAGAATCAAAATAAAAAGTATGCAAATGGAAAGAACCTCATAATAAGTATGCGAAGAATGGATTTGTTGAACTCCCATTTGGACAGGCATTTCTCCACTATTCAATTATCAACCTATTCTTGACCTTATTTATTTAATTAATTTTCTTCATTTTCCTCATCTTCTTCGTAATCATCATCATCTTCGTCGTCATCATCTTCCTCCTCGTCACTGATCAACACACTGGCATCAAAGTATAACAGCGGATCCAAGGTCAGAATATCAGCCGAAGTAACTTCACCTTCCAACAACAATTCACTCATGATTTTGCCTGTACCAGGTGCATTATTAATCCCCCAACAACTGTGCCCGCTTGCCAAGTACAACTTTTCAACGTTAGTTTCACCAATTAAAGGCCCACTACTTGATGGCACATCTAAAACAGGCAAATAGCATGCCTGTCTCTTTAGAATATGTCCTCTCTGTAAGTTGGGAGATATCTTACCCACTTGCCTGAATAACTCGTCACATTTTGATTTGACCACTTCAACGTCGTCCGTAGTTTCTGGGACATCGACAGCTGAATCGCCTTCTCCGCATACGTAAACTTCATCCTGCCTGGCATAGATTTCAGGCGATATGTATGAAAATGGTCCAGTCTTGAACTCGGAAAATATGGCATAAGGTGAAACAGGTTGATCTTCATATGGACTGATTGTGATCGAGTGGGCCCGTAAGCCCAGAATTGGACAGTCAGGAAGGATTTTAGATGTCCATGGTCCAACTGTAAGAACTATTTGATCACCATAAAGTGTAACCAGTTTCCTGTGCCTATGATCATCTTTTATCAGGGTAGGCTTATATTTAATACCTGTTGCTTGTCCGGTTTCCATGGAATAAGTAATTTCTCCGACTTTCCCGAGAATCAACTCAATTGATCCTTGCGAATCCTCGACTGCCTTCTTAAGAATGAAATTGGTAAACTTGTAAGGGTGAACTTGTGCCGTTGTGTCAGTGCCACCAAGTGATGAGCAGTTTGTGATGATATTTGAGTTGATCCAGTTCAAATTTGCTGGTAATTTACTTGGGGCTTGACGTTTGGAACGAGTATTATATCCTCCTTGGTGTTCCTGTTCAGAGGATTCATGATTAGCATGCGTCAGCAGCAGGCGTGAGCTCTTAGGGCTACAGGCATCGCTCGTGCTTGTTCCATCGTCCTTGCTTCCAATAGTGTTGGCGATTGATGATGATCTGCTTCTTGGGAATTGATGGTCATCCAATGTAGTATTGGTAGATGACGCAGAGGGGGCATTGGACATGTTTGAGGGAGTTGAGCTATCATTAGTGTTTGTGTCTGATGAAGGCAATGCAGTAATATCTGAGTGAGGAGAAACGTTATCGCTAAGAGTAGAAGAAGCTCCGCTAAGTTTGGAACGAGATGATTTTGATCTCTTCTTGGGGAGTCTATCTGACATAGCGGTAGATGAGGCTGAGGAGGTCGAGCTGCTTCGTTGCTTTGTAGTTTTTTTGAATATTTCTTCATTCTCTTGTGTGTCGTCGATTTTCTGTAGAGGGTCCACAGAGTCTTCATAGTCTTCATCGTCGCTGCTATGTAAGAGGAAGCCATTACCCCTAGAGTTAAAGTTCTGGCCTGCCACGGTGAAGTTTTCCTTTTCATTGCTATCTTCGTTTCCACCGGTATGGGTGAGATCGCCCTCCAACTGAACAGTAGTTAATCGCCGGTAACCCCATTCCTCGGTTCCATTATATAAGTCTGACAATTCCTGGTGCAACTCAAACGACAAGGGCACTAGCTGTTGGGGAAACGCCCAGAGAGCCAATAAACCCCCGGCTTTCCCACTGGCACCTCCAGCAACTCTTTTGGATTCGATGATTGTAATATGGAACTTCTCCGGATCGTACTGCGGGTGTCTTACTAGATAGTAGGCGGTGCAGACACCGATGATCCCAGCACCCACAATGACAATGTGATGCTTGTCCTTGTGTCTTCCTGATGGGAGGGAATGGAACTTGAGGTATTCTGTGTTCATTACAATTTTGCTTGATAATTTGTGGAAATGAAACAGTGGTGGTGTCTGTAGTCAACAGGCGGGAGTATGCTGTAGTTTGTGGGTATCTTTCGCGTTAACTACTATAATATTTGTCTTCGAGGTTGAGTACGAAAAGACCTTGTATCAAACTCCCTAGTTGTAAAAAATATGTACAAGACTTTAGGATGACAGTGGAACCTCAAGATAAAAACAATGGAAGTGCAACCAGTGGATGAGGTAGGGTTTGGTGGAAATTAACAGTGGGTACAGATATTTAGTATTGTCTACTTGAATATCCACGAGGGGGGGTAGCAGCTGGAATAACTGCGTCAAGTGAATCAGTGCTATTTGATGGATAAATTCGAGGGAACAACCGAATGCGGAGAGTAACCCTGGAGGAAAATATTAAGACAAACTGAAAGAATCAACTAGGGTGGATAGCAGATTGACTCCGTCCCCTACTCCTTCTGATTCAGGACACTGTGTAGAGTAGCAGTCCTGGCGTATAAGGATCTTCTGTCTTACCAACAAGCAGAATTACTAAGTCGTAGTTTCCAGGTGATAGTCAGTTTGTTTTTCTTATTTCGCACATTTTTTCAAATTAATTGCGTCTGAGTATTTTTGTCTGCTATTTTCCTGTGTGGGGGACGCCTAAGAAAGACAGACAATTCCCAGAGGAAGATCGTTATGGTGCGTGGATCCACCACCGCCCTTAACAGTAGTAATTCTACAGCTGCCAAGTGTAGGTTAGGGCAGATTTCATATGGATGCCAGCAGTACAGCTTTGTTAAAGCTTAAACCAGAGCTATACGTAAAATTCGGTATTTACTGACCTACCACGGTGTAGTTACGACAGTACTATACTTGAAATGTTGAACAAGTATCACTAGTTCCTTCACTTTGGTAGCGCTGGTATGGCCGTCTCATATAAAATTGTATACGGTTTCATCACTTGTTGTAGTTGCGAATTTAAAATGGTTCTATAAACTCAATCCCCTACATTCAATATCGCTCTCCCCTCTAGCATCACTTCCATCCCTTCGTCCGTAACCACCAACTTGTGGGATTGGACCTACTAAGTTTTCTGGTACCTATTGTCTGCTACCTTACATGCTATCGCGAAAAAGACAGAGATTGGTAGGGATTTTCCTCACAAAATGGACTGATTTTTCTTACAACTACCTCACCATTTGCGAGACAAAGATGGCATACAGCGCCTGTGCTTTGATGGCATACACCGCAAGCACAAAGCACAGGCGCTGTTTGTGGGTGTCCTTCTACCAGCAAAAAAAAGCGAGCTCTGCTTCCGATATTGTTTCCGTACTGGTTAAAACTGTTATTCGGAAGAACCCTCCATTGCATTAAGATGCAGCAATCATTGCGATACAAAAACATTTCCGACATCGCCAAAAAAAACCAGACAATCGGTCACGGGCCTTTCTATCCTAAATAATCAGATGATTTTTTCCGCATTGGGCGCAGGCTAATCGCAACAAGCACGCCAATGACGAATGTGTCCGCGCTGTCTCATTTCGGTTCCGACAAATCCGACTCTTCCGCAGCTTTCTTTGAATCTTCCCTTGACTTAATAGCGAGAAGTCTCATAGGACCAAGCTCATGTTATGCATCCACTGAACCTGGCACGTCACAGCTTTGGGCTGAACACGAAGTTCTGCCTTGGGTCAAACGGAGTAGACCCAACAGCCTTGTACCTGACAGCCTACTAGGTTCTGCAATGGAACAATGAAATGTCTTCTATTTAAAGTCCGACCATGTCACTGCCACAAATCAGAGCCTCACAGCGAATTCCCATGACGTATTCCTGTCGAATGCGGTTAAGAGTGCTCATTCAATTCTACCTGTCGAATGCGGTTAAGAATGCTCATTCAATTGTAGTTGACTCAAGTTGGTACAAACTGAAAAGAGTCAGCCAGCCGTGCTTAATAGTTATTAAATACGTTACCATATCATATCCCATTTTATTTCTCTATAACCTATGGATGCATGTAATCAGTGGCATATCGCTGTGCATTTTCATTGCATTTTTAATGCATTAACTTGCATTATTTGCTTCATCTGATTTCTTTATATTTACTCTCCCTTTATCTTGCGATACCACTTGACACTATTGATTGCAGCCATTGCCAACGCTGCCAACGCCACCATGGCAATTAGCCCTATCCGTTCCTGCCAAAACTTGAGGTCAAAAATGTGGATCTCATCCTTTGCACGATTACGCTCGTACCGCGCATGGCTCGATTTTAACTCATTCCATTGAGGTGGAACTGGCTGGTACTGATACTGGTTCCGTTCCTGGTCCTTTTCCCGCATAGGATCGTTTACTAAGTCATGAAAGATCTCATACAGCTCAGGACTCTGCTCCATCATCTCAATTGGATGAGGATGTGTGAATCCAGTGGTGTCACCCGTAATTATTAACATATAATGAGGCAGCGGCAACTGTCTAATGATTTTTCGTATTACTAGATCCACATGCTGAATTTGGTCACGTCTTCTATTGCGGTATTTCTCGTCCATTGGACTAAAGTCAACTCTGATTACCCGTTTTCTAGTATCAATGTGTCCTCCTTCTCTCCTGTTATCAAAGAATGACTCTGCATCGAAATCGTCATATTCAGCTAACTCAGCATCGCACGTTTTGACCGCGTACTGTCCAACATACTTCAAATCAATCGGTTGATCCATTCTACTGACTCCTACTAACGTCAGCAGCAAGTAGCAGTATCTGCGTAAAGCAGACCAATCGTCGTACTTTGAATCAATCATATCCTCATATGTAAGTCCCGGAATGTTGATAATTACATACGAGTCCAGAGAACACGTAGTAATCGCACGCTTGATCATGTTCGTTGCTTTCTCTGACAGACCCAGGATCTTACCGTTTTCAAGTAAAATCTCCGACTTAAGGTTGGGGATGAGCTTATGCGATGCAACCAATAAAGGCACAGACTGGAACCCATTAACAATTTGGCTCATTACAAGCATCATGGCAACGATATACGCGCCCATGTGATTCCTCGATTGCATGCGTTGTAAATATGTCTCTTCTAAAGGAATAGTGAATTGTGAGTTGAATACCCATTGATTTTGCGAGGCGCATTTCAAGTGACTTTTTTATGTACTGCGAAAATACCTGCAACGAAGACCACAGATGAATCTGCTACATTGCCTTACTTTTATTCCGTTGTACTTAAATAAGTCCTGGTATCAGAGCAGGCATGATGATTAGTTAATATATTCTAGGTATAGCAGCATCGCATGTAACGTTATCAATAGTGTTTGGAAAACGAGTGTCAAGAGAATGTTGGTCCATTTTCGCATAAAGCGGCTACTGCAACTGTGAATGAGGGAATGAATCAAGGCACAGATACCTGAAGGGTTAGTTTCTCACTGCTTGGTATTAGGACTGTTTTTCATTCAGTTGTACAGAAAAGTGGCCGCTTTACAGTAGAGCTAGTGTATTAAATTGGCGTTGTCTGCTTTCACAGAATTAGATAACTTGAATGATCACGAAGACAATCAATATAGGATATACTCTATTTTGTGTGTAAAATAAAGCTATACTATACATACCACCACTTGATAACCCGATTGATTTCTAGAGGGGGTTAGTTCAAGATAATGCACAATTTAGGGAAGTTAATTTGTGCCTGAGAGACTATTGCTTGTTGGTTTTGATTTAATTCTGGCCATATTCAGACAAGTTTCTGTCTACTAAGAATAGATATCTAATTCGGTCCCTCTTTGAATCTCAAATGAGTCAAATTACAAACTTGATTCTTTTTTTCCTTTTGAGGTTACTACACTATATTGATTTCTGGTCTTTGACATTTAAACTTTCAAAATTGTTCCAATTTTAGCGAAAACTATCTTTTTTCGCAGCCAAGCCAACAATGATTTTTCACTTGTAGCAGAAATCCTCGTAGACCACTTCCTTAAAAGTGTATATCATCAAGTTGAAGCTTCAGTTCCCACAGTAGCTTAGAAATATCCAGTTTCAGCAATTCACAACGAGTACACATAGAAAAACAAGAGTCACAATTTGAGCATTTTAATCAAATAGTTTGAAAACCAAGTACACAATTTCCTAGACTGAAGAAGCAAGCTTCTTGGGTGCGAACATTAGAATCAAGGCATTACAATTAGCAGGTTAAAGAAAACATGCTACCAGTAGCATAACACTGCTTTGGTCTTGTTATTGATTTCTTTTATATTTATTAACTTACTTATACGCCATCAACCAAAATACGCTCTTGCAAGTCAGCATAGTCAGTAAAATATCCCCCGAATAACTTCACCAAGTGTAAAATGTCAAAGGTCCCCCCCGTTTCACGAATTGAGTGCATACTCAATTGTGGGTTACCCAAGTCCAAAGTACGAATCCCCAACTTAGCTGCCAAAATTGGTCCAATCGTAGATCCGCAAGGCGAATCATTACGGACAACAAACAATTGGAGAGGAACTTTAGCTTTTTGGCCCACATTCTTCAACAACACAATCCCGGCTGAATTAGTAGCGTATCTTTGATTAGCATTGATCTTAATCACTGGACCTTGGTTCAACTGAGGCTTGTTCTGAGATTCGTATTTGCTTGCGTAATTTGGGTGAACACCATGTGCCATGTCACTTGATAGCAAGAAGGAACGAGAGACAGTGGCATGGAAATGAGTTCCCAGTATACGTTGAATGATATCAGGAAGGAAAGTTGAGTCTGCTCCTTGAGCAGAGGCAGAACCAATCTCTTCATGATCGAAGAGGGAAATCATGGAGATTGAGTTCCTACCAGTTGACGAAGACTCAATAAGACCCTTAATGGCACAGAAGCAGGAAGTTAAATTATCCAATCTTGGGGAGAAGATGAATTCATCATGCAAACCACCTAAAGTAGATTTCTGGTGATCGTAAAGTAACAACTCAAAGTCTTCTATGTCTTCAGCAGCCGCACCACATTCCTTGGCTATGAGATCAACCAACAGCTGATTATGTCTTGAAATAACAGACTGAACTGATTCAAATTGTTCAGGAGTCAACTGAAGCTCAGGGTCATCCGCACAACACTTGGGCTTGGCATCCTTGTCTTTTGCCGCATCAAACTTAGACTGACCTGCTATAGGCAACAATTCAGTTTCCTTGTTGAACTCAAACTTGGTTCCTAATTCTCTATCCAAGTGAATGGCCAAAGTTGGGATTCTCAATAATGGCTTGTCAATCTTAATAAGATGGGGCCTAAATTGAGCAGTAGTCTTATCGTTCACGTAGACTCTACCCGCAATTGACAAGTCACGATCGAACCAGGAATGAGCAATGAGGCCTCCGTATTGTTCCACACCAATTTGTATGAATCCTTCCAGTTCCTTCTTTGAAATAGGCTTGATTCTCAAACATGGGGAATCAGTGTGTGCACCAACGATTGCAATACCACCCTCGCCCCAGGAAAATGATTCATTGATACGGAATGCAATGACAGATGAATTGTTCCTTGTGACAAAGTACTTCCCACCTGGTTGCAAGTCCCATGTAGATGATTTTTCATACAACTCGGTGAAACCAGCATCCTTCAAGTACTTCTTGGCGGTATTCACTGCATGATAGGGAGTTGGGGAAGCATTGACGAAATCAACGAATTCTTGAGCATATTTAATGCTCTCCTCTGAACTTGTACTGGCCATACTGAGCGACTTCTAACAATAATGGCTGATCAAATCCTAGTTAGATTTATCATCAGTTACTGTACATTTTGAGCTCATAAACCCTTAAAACTTGTGTGATATCGGGGAACCTCGAAAACGCCCGGGTAACACACAAAATTAGAGCCGTACCACAAAGAGGCGATGATAGCCTTTAATAGAACCGAAGACACTTAGTCCCAATTACATGATCTAACGTATTAATTCACGCCGTTGCTAGAGGTCAAATGTTAACCTAGGACAAAAATTAAGGGCAGATGGTCTAGCGAATGCAAGAATTAAATAGTAGAAAGAAATAAACCTAAAGGCGCCTAAACTGATAAGGGAACAACCCGAAACTTGAAAAAATCACCAGGTATCAGAAGGTCTATCATCTTAAATTGAATTCCAACAGTTTGCAGTGATTATCATTCAAAGTCAAAAGGCATCTTAGACCACTCGTCCCCAATGCTTTCTATTGGATATGAGGATGTGAAAGACAAATATGATCTCACGTGTTACTAGAAACAATTGACATATCTGGCTAGTTTGGGTCTTCAAACAACGGACTAAAACCGGTGCCAACTAACCGAAGCCATTAAAATGTGCTGATCCTAAAGGGTTCTACTGATCCCTTTCACTGTCGTGTGTGAAATGGTCTGTGGAACATGCAATTCCACAATATCTGACATCGAGACGTCAATTGCATGTATCTGTTTCTGCATTGTTACTGGAAAGGACATCAATCAATTATAGTGTAGGTTATTGGAACCTCATTGGTAATTCCATGATCACCCAGTGCAACATGACAAACCAGGTTTTCGCAACCAAACATGTGGCTCCTCAAACAAAAAAGACATGCAACACACACTTTAAAAGATACTGCATGGATCATCCGAGTTTCCTTTCACCAAACTGCCTTCATTTTCAATTATATACAAAGATAGTTGCATAATAGGTTGTTGCATACGACAAATTATGGTGTGGTAATTCCACTGCCAATGAATTTTAGTGTACTTATTATGCCAGTATAATAATGGGAAATGGTAGTATCTCTACTCCCCACTGTTTCCGAAAGCACTTATTTGATTATTAGAGGTCAGTATTCGGTCGTAGCGAGTATCCCAGATCAATCTCTCGCTGTTGCCTACTTGTGATCTGTGAATGGTAATGAGTCGTGTGCAAAAGTTTGGAAATGTCAAAATCTCTAAACCTGTAGTTAAGCCAAGGGCCGTTGAGCCAAAATACTTTACAATGAACACGTGAAGTTTCGTCATGATTTATGAGGGGCACTGCCGTAAGAACCTGGATAAAGATTCCTTGGAACAGACGTAGGAAACCGAAACGCCCAGTGACAATAACGGCGTATAATGGTCTTTTTGGCTCGAAGGAACGAATTGGGCATTTCGAAGAAAATGCCATCGTTAATTAGTAATGCACTGTAGTTTCATCAGTATCACAGTTGACTATTTGTTCTAGTGTGGAAACTTGGTAAAAAAAGATCTATCAAATTCAAGGCTGTCTCAATCGTTTGAACGCTTGTTATAGTTAAAACGTAGCAGCATACCAGTAAACTAGGCAGCGAAACTCTCCAAAGCTCCATTTGTAAAGATTTTTAGCGAACCTATGATTGAAAAGGTGCGGCTCGCATATTTTTTAGAACGAAATGCAGCTATTGTTCTTGGGCTCTTCTATGCCCGATAGCTTAAGTTTCTCGTTGCTTTTCTACTATGTTGTTTCGCCATATGCCACCATTTCGGGGATATATGGGGTAAGCTGACCGAAATGACGCCGTTGTCTTCGCAGATGCATCATCCTTCCACTGAGATACGCATATGTATAAATTGAGATGGCTTTCCCATTTCCCGTTTCTGCAATCCATATCACCTTGATTTGTAATTCGAACTTTCTTCACTATAATCTGCTCTGCTCCACCTTTTGCGTTGACTTAAGATGTCTCTGCTAAAGAATATAGACACTCATATAGACATAGATTTGGAACAGTCAAGCGCAGAGAGCCCCTACCATCCGCCAAAAAATGTCGGAGAAGGAAAGCAGCCGTTGGGTGAAGACCATTTAAACAGGGCTTTATCCATTCGGCAAATTAATATGATCACCATTGCTGGTGTCATTGGTACTGGGTTGTACTTGGGCACTGGTGTGTCTTTGTCAAGAGGTGGCCCTGGTGCCTTATTGATATGTTATGTACTCATCGGGCTATTAGTATACCTCACAATGTTAAGTTTGGGTGAAATGGCCACCCAATATCCCGTTTCAGGTTCTTTCACCACTTATGCCAAAAGGTTTGGTAGTGATTCGTTAGGCTTCGCAATCTTGACCAACTATTGGTTGAATGATGCTTTGTCTGTTGCGGGTGACTTGACAGCATTGCAACTCCTATTAGCATACTGGACCGATTTCCACTACTGGGTTGTGGCTTTGATCTTCTGGTTCTTGCTTTTATTCTTGAATGTTTTCCATGTCAAATTCTATGGTGAAACAGAATATTTCCTTTCGTTGTTGAAAGTAATAGCCATTATCATATTCTTCATCGTCTCCATTATTGTGAATGCTGGCCACAACACTAGCCACCAGTACATTGGTTTCTCTAACTGGGGAAAAGGCGACGCCCCCTTTGTCAATGGCTTCAGAGGATTCGCGAAAGTCTTTGTTACTGCTGCGTATGCTTACGGTGGAACCGAATCTATCACCTTAACCGCTGGAGAACAAAAGAATCCATCTAGAACTATGCCTAAGATCATTAGAACTGTTTTCTGGCGTATTTTGATCTTCTACATTTTCACAGTCTTCTTCATTGGTCTCAACATCCCGTATGATTACCCCAACTTGAGTAAGAAATCCATTATTACTTCTCCATTCACCATCACCTTCAAAATGGTTGGTGCTAAGGGTGGTGCAGACTTTATGAATGCAGTTATAATCACTTCTGTCATTTCTGCTGGTAACCATGCATTGTTTGCTGGCTCTCGTTTGGCCTACAACTTGGGCACACAGGGCTATGCTCCAAAAATTCTAACCAGAGTCAACAGATGGAAGACTCCTTATGTAGCTGTTATTTTCACCTGGTTTTTTGGTGGTTTAGGCTTTGGGTCCTCATTCATTGGTGCAGGTGACTTGTGGAACTGGTTGCAGGCTATCATTGGTTTGAGTAATTTGATCTCGTGGTGGGTCATTGGTGTTATCTCTATTAGATTTAGACGTGGATTGAAATTCCAAGGTAAAGAGGCTGAATTATTGTTCCCAAACTGGACTTATCCATGGGGTCCTTGGTTTGTCGTTCTTTTTGGTGCTTTTATTATCTTGGTTCAAGGTTGGTCCACATTGTCTCCATTTTCAGCCACTGATTTCTTCCAGTCCTATTTGGAATTGGCGATTTTCCCCTTATGTTACATTGCCTGGTTTGTTTACACCAGATTTAAGGATACTTTTGTCAAGTTTGAAGACATGGACTTTGATTCGGACAAGTACATTCCTACCCCTGAGGATGAAGAATTGAATGCTCACTTGGATTCCTTGCAAGGATGGCAAAAGTTCAAATACAAAGTCTACGAAAATCTCACTTAATGTCCATGATCTAGCTGGCTGGGGGGCGCTTTTACATATTTTAAATAGGTTTAGTAATGCCTTTAATTTATTAATTGAAAAGATTAGACTTTAATAGTTGCAAAATCATTATTCCTATTTACGGCTTGAACCAACGAACGACCACCCATATACAGTACATATTGGTATACCTTTATGTTCTTCCTAGAAACTAGTTTTACAAGACAATTTGTACTTCAAAGTCTTCTTCTAGCTCTGTGTCCCCTACCAAGGTATCCAAGTCGATCGTCTCGTCATCAAATATCATCTTAACCTTAGAAGTGTCAACATTTTGCAATTCTTTCTTCTTGATGTAATGGTCCAAAATGTGTTTGAAAGGCGTAGACTTCGAGACCTGACACTCTATCCTCTTGTTATCTGATCCTTTCAAACCAATGACAAAAATATCGGGTGTTTCCTCGGGCTTAGCTTTCGCTTTGCTTTCTTCTATGACGTCAAGAATCTCAATGTCGTTATCATCATCAATTGCATCCGCCGCATTCTCAGGAATTAATCCTATATCTTTGTTGAGAATATCAACTTCATCATCTTCATCCTGCTGAAATACAAGTCCCGTATTAAATTCTGGGTAAATTTGCAAAAAGTCCTTACTGTGCTCCGCTGGAATGAGCAAACACTCAAATTCAGTGGCAGGAAATTTCAGCGGATCCTCATAGTCCACTACTGAGGTAGGAAGTGGTATTCTTAAGGTCGACGGCTTGAAAAATGGCTTGATTTCCATGTGACCGTTGACCCAGACCAAAAGTGACAGTTCCGCTCGCAATCTATCGTTTGAGTCTGCGACATGGTACAGATTGTTGAAATGCAATATAATCAATTCGAGTATCCGGTCAAACAACTTGGAGCCATTCACCAGGAATTTGGCCTCAGTTGCACTTCCGGTTGGAGCAGCTGCTGGGAGCGGTAGTTTGCTTTTCACATGGATTATATATCGTCTTTTCTTTTCTTTCTTATAGGAAAAGTCATATCCATCTTTATCTGGAGTGTCCATTGAGGTAGAACGAAGAAACTCCTCTATATCAGAATCTTCTGAGCTGACTTCCCATAAAGATTCCTTATCAACATTGCCTATCTTCATTCCTTCAGGTTCTTCTCTAGTTTCCGATCGAGATGCATCTTGTACTTCTTTTTGTGGCTCCACATTTATACCGTTGGAATCCAGAACTTCAACAGATGTAGAATCCATCAGAGTTAATTCTTCTACTGCATTTTCTGTAAAGCTCTGACTAGCTAGGGAAGAGCTCAGGACTGTCTCAGAAAAGGAAGCTATATCGATGGACTTTAGGTTGGAGATCTGACTCTGAACTGATTTCGTCTTAGTTTTCCTTCTTTTTATTCGTGAGTCTTCAGAATGGGCAAAGAAGTCATCTTGTAGAGAAATTTTCTTCTTTTGACGTCTAGGTGAAGATTTGGACGACCTCGAAATGCGCTGATCCACTTGGCTCATTGCCATGAACTGGTTGGATAAATGCTCACATGTGATCTTCTGAATCAAACCACATAAATAGAGATTTAATGTGTAGATTTATAGATTAAGTCACATGCTTACGTAAACCAATATTACATGTAAAGAGAATCCCAACTTACAGTTGCCTGAGTTTATTATTTATCATCCTCAGATTCCAAGATCATATATTTCACAAAACAGCCATCAAAAGAAAGACTTTTATTTACTATGACGAAGAGATATATTTTCTACAAACGTATCTAGCACATAATATGACTGAATTGGTTTCCGTCAATGGGCCTCTGACAACCACAAAACAACAAGTCGGAAAATTGCTGTTTTGAAGACAGAGAAGTATCTGCTATATAACATTAGGGCCGAGACAAGGCTACAAAAAGAGACGGACCAAGTATCCAACTATAGGACTCTGTAGATGAGAACAAGATCAAATTCAGTGTGAAGGACCATCAGAAGACCAATAAGTGGGGCTTGTTTTCCACAATTAACTGAGCATTTTCTCTATAAACTTCCTCAAGCACACTGGAGAGAGAAACTCTGTAAAATAAATCCAGGAATCCTGATCAGACTATTAATAAAATAGTAGTTTCAGTAATCTTATTAGTGTCTATGACATCATTATAATTTAAAGATGTTCAGGACGAAGAAATCACACACAATAAGATTTATTTGTTGTGGAATACTCTTGCTATCGTATACTACTACTTTTGGTTTGTAGATCAGTCACCACGGCATAAATTGACGTGGATAGTAAATGCTGGTGGAAAATTACCGATTATAACATTATTGCCAAAACGTACATACTTCCAAGATTTAAGCTAATGACAATAGGTTTATGTAGTGGGCTTGACTTCAAATTAGAGTTATTGATCTTCAAATTATTAGGATAAGTGAGACTTATTTAGCGGCAATATTGAAAGTTGCAAAAAGGATTAAGTACAGGTCCCGGCTGTAATATTGTAGTGGAAAGATGGATGTTACATATCATTTATTACAATGCTATCTGCTTACCTATTATCGCTTCCAAAGATAAGATTTTGAATATGGCAGTTGCTAATGTAAATGGTTGACAAAACGAAGATCGTTAAAATAAGAAAGTTTGAATACTGGAAACTTACTACTACTGCCAGAAATTGTGAAATTACTACTCAGCAGAATATCATACAAGGAGGCGTTTATAAGCACTTGAAAGATTAAGGTTTCATTATCAGTACCTATGTCTTCCAGTTACCTGTCGTTATGTGCTTGTATATGGCACATGGTGGTACTTATACTGCACACCCACTGTAGGTTAAGGTGAAGACGACGACGAAGTTAATAGTTCAGTATGTGTAGGTAACGACTAATTTGAATACATGAATGTAGGAGGTATTGCCAACACTTAGAAAAGTATTGTTGGTCTACCACTCAGATTCTATTTTTAACTCGGATACTTGCACCAACGCTTTCGATGCGCCTGTATCCGTGCGATAGTATCGTCCAATTGTTCCTAGTATGTTACAATATGATTTTCGAACATATAGGTATAAATTAACCACCTGGCTTCTTTGGACCTAAATAAGTAAGCGCACTTCAGGGGCATTGCCCTTTAAATCGATATGTGATACTTTCTACCTTAAAATGGTATTACTATTTCAAGGCTGAGAAATATGTAGCTTTTTAGTGAAATAGCTACACTTAGCTTTCGATACATGCTCTGTGCCATTGAGATTTTAGAATGTCATCCCTATCGTGAGACGACACGAAGAATGCACTTCTGTTGCTGAGTTATAGGGGTGGGATTGTAGAATCATTCTTACATGAATCTCAGATGCTTTTGGGTGGATTAGAGTTTCCAGTACATTTACAACAGTTTGGGGGTCTCAGCATTCTTGATGCAAAATGATTCATCAGAAAAGGTGCCCGATCGTATTGGTAAAATTATCTAATGTATTAAAAGATTAAAAGGAATGTGTCAGGTTCGAATATCCTTAAATTGAAGATAATGTTTTGCGAAATGTATTAGTAAACTTAGGTTTCTGATGCACCTTATAATCTCTGAGGATAAAAGCAAACACATACCATCAGTGGGCGTAAGTGGTCCCTTTTATACCCTGAGGACGAATATAATATATAGACATTATAGAATAGAGAAAAGTGGGCTTGTGTAGTACGAGGCCAAAATTTAGCGGGTAGATTACCTAACGGTTAATCCGCTTCGTTCAGGTCTATTGTAGACCTAACAGAATGTAAACTAAACTAACATACCAACTAAAAAGGAAATCCAATGTAAAAACAATAAAAAACAAGGGTATCGTCATTTCCAAGGGGTGTCTTAAAGAGGAGCAGAGTATTGATAGTCTATATCAAGATTAGAACCACCAGTGAAAGAAACCTGGAACAGAATTGTGGTAGTAGAGTACTTAGTTGATGAAGCAACCGTAACTCAGGATGTTGCAATGGCAGTTTCCGTTACAGGATAGGTGACGATCCTATTCTGATCTGGTAGTTCTAAAAGAACTGAGACCACTGATATCGGAAATTGAAGTAATCTGCGATGAAAGTGTGACGTCAGTTTCCAGTTCTTTTGGGAAAGAAATGATAGAAGACGACGAGGCAATTGCTGATGATTGCAATAACATCGATGTAGGTTCTGGCAGAACCAAAGGAGATGAAGCAGATGGAATGGCTGACAAAGATTCAGCAATTGCACTGGAAGATGGATTTGAGATAGTTGAACTTGATGATGGATATGGAGTGGAAGTCAATGATTCACTCAACAAGGAAATGATTGAAGAAGGAGTGGACGTCAATTCTTTGCTTGACAATAAATTGGAGAAGGACGAATGAGAGGTCACCCAAGGTTGCGAAGATGTTGCGCTAGATGATATAGCAGATGAACTTTGGGCAACAGAAGAACTCTGGTCAACAGAAGAACTCTGGTCAACAGATGAACTCTGGGTGGTACTTGAGGATAAACTCGTTATAGCGTTCTTAGTGGCAGAAGAACGCTGTAAAAGATTCTTCATTAGTTGAACAAAGTTGGTACCCAGAGCATCAATGTTAGCCCAACCGGAAGAGACATCCCATAACGAAATACCGCCGAAGTGAGAGCCACTCTTGATTTTATCCAAATACAGTTTGACTGTCGAAGCTGAAGAATATCCGGAACCAGCAGATCTGGGGGCAGCAGGCAAGCCCAAGTACAATTTAATGTTTGGATTAGGTGAAATCCAGGTAGCATAGTTGATCCAGGTGTCCCAGTTGAACCAGGAGCCCAAGTTGCAATAGTTGTTGTAAAACTGAATGAAAGCAAAATCGATGTAAGAATTGGCTAAAGCATCACCAACACTTGCATCAGGATAAGGACACTGCGGAGCTGCGGAAATATAGTATGACTTGCTGGAGTCAGTTGCGAAATATTCTCTCAACTTTGTCACCAAAGCAGCGTAACCAGTGGGATTGTTGTTTTCAATATCCAAGTCAAAACCATCAACCACAGCATTATCAAAGGGCCTTTCTTCGGAACCCCTACCGGCACCAAACATGTTCCACAAAGTCCCAGCAAAAGCTTCTGCCTCAGAGTTGCTCTTGAAACCGTAAGTACCAGATGCACCTCCAAGCGAGAGCAACACCTTCTTTCCTTGCGACTGACAATATGAGATATCGGAGCCAATTGGTGGACAATGCAAAAGACCACTGGGAAATGTAGACCAACATTGGTTTGCAAAGTTAAGGCCAACAGAAGGGAATGCAACCATAAATGAGATAATCACGATATCCACAGAAGAAGAGTCACAGTAAGTCTTCAATCTCTTTTGACCACCACCACTGTTCTGGCCCCAGTACACTGCGACATTGTTATTTGCAGCTGCATTGAAGGCCCATGCCATTCTGGACATGAGTGCTGCCATGAATAACGCTAATAAGGAACGTGAGTGCATTCTTGTGCAAATAATATTTTGAGTGAGTTAAGTTGTTGTGGAAAACTGATTTATAACGATAGCAGTCACTTTCACGGGGTATCAAAGGGTATTTATGGTGCTCAAGACAGTATCAGTGGCGGGGTTCTGATTCGGAGTATCTACCACGCGTTTCAGCTAAGTTTTTGTTAATAGGGTTTGCAAAGCCAATGTTTTGTTTATAGTTCTTCAATGAAACACCCCCTTCAAAGATGGGCCATTGACCCACTTTACCCTTCTTTACCTTTACTGGGCATGCATGTTTGAAATGAAAGTTCTGGGCTAATGTGACATGGTGTAGCTTTACTTCCCAGAATCTCTGGCTTCTTGCAGCCAACTCCCACATTGTATTTTTTAGCAGCCAAGAATGAATTACCAAATTAGGTAATGGGATGTAATGGCGTGAACTATTCATTTTGGAGAACCGCCGATTATGGCTGAGGAAGCCTGTTTGTTCTTCAGATGTACAGGTTAGCACCATTGGATAATATTATTGTTATTATCCCGAGAGTTTGTTATATTGGGCCTGTAGAGTCCTCTTTTTGTAGTAATAGTAATAGTAGCAATTTCCAAAACAGGTACCATTTGGCAATATGTACCGGAACAATAGGAGATTTTCTTTGTCTAGGAACAGTCGTATATCTAGTGCGCACGGGATCTAGAATATGCGTATAACGAGCAAAGGTAAAAGTGGAGGAAAGATCCGTGATCAAGAGGTGGACCACCTGAGAGCGTAGGAAAAGCTAAAGCGATTTACGTATTCAAGATGATGTAGGTATTGGGAGTGTCTGCCTTAGTACATATACTTTGGTGATAAGGAGCTATCCTGAAGGTAGTGAGTTGATTAGCTTTATTTTTACTTGAAGGATGATCATTTACCACCGTTGACATTCATACTCTCATGCTTTGCCTTGTACTATTCCGAGGGATCCTCATGAATAATTCCGAGATACCCTCACGAATTATTCCGAGATATCCTCACGAATTCACACTTGCGTCAGACAACATATTGACAGACGTAGATATTAAGTTTAATCCGGGCTTATACGAAAGGTCAGGTCGTGGCCCAGTGATTTTCGGGCAATGAAATGTACTTCTTATTGAGCGTTGTCTCTATAAGGTCTCAGGACAAGAGATTATCGTCTATCGTAAGATTATGTGTGGCCTTATCTCTTAATCGCCTGATAAATAGTCGTCAGTTGGGAACCGGTGCATCTGCAGCGTTTGGAAGCTCGACATATATGTGGTTGCAACTTACCTTCCCTATTTCTGTTGAGATATCTGTAACCTCTTTCTACCATCGCTTTCAGTAAATAGAAGGAATTATAAGTCTACTCACATCACTGTGGTGATACCCTTGTTGTCTATAACGTGCAAAACAAGCTCACCAAGTGCAGTGTACTTGAAATTCCAATTGGGTAGTTGCACATGAGATGGTTGGCGGCTGTCACTAATGCGTTCCAAACAGATTAGTTGAACAAAAAAACCCTTGAAGACAAAATATTTCCCCGGATTATTTTGCTGCAGAAATTTGATAGCGTTGGATATTGTTGCTTATGGCAATCTGTATTAAATCTTTGTTCAGTTTTAGCTCTCAACTCTATTCTGTTGCCCACAACAAACAATGAGCCCACAATAAAATTTGAGTTTAGAAATCGTCTTTCTTTACTCAATCTTAATTCGCAATTTAGAGTTGAAGCTTTTGGGATTCTTACTTATGCCTGTCAATATTCAAAATGATATGATAGTAATAATGTAACCTTTCTCATGTCAATGTACTATCAGCCAAGTAGAGTTGAAGAAAATGGCTTGGTTTAGTACAAAGGAGCGCCAAGACAGCAGCTTTCTGCCCATGTTCACAAGAGAATGATCAGTGCTAGTTATTTTCAATAAGACCGTACATTTTCTGACGGACAACCTAGGCTGGTTTCTTTGCCGCAACTGTCAACCACACCGTACACATTCAAGGCACTCTTTGTGAAGATTATTGTATAGAAGAATAAGTACTGTCAATGTTATTGGTTAACTGAAATATTATGATCAGCGGTGAGAACTGAATAATTGTCAAGTCATTCAACGAAGCATTCGGGATGCATAGCCCTGGACAGAATTGAAATGTTCTTAAAAAGGAAGCTCTTCGTAAAGCAATTGTTTGAGAATAATAATTGTGCTCTCGCAAATACATGCTGGCTAGTGTTTCCCAATTAGGTGTTTCGTTTGTCGAGGCACTGAAATCTAAAGTTCTTACATAGTTGAGTATTCTTCGCATGCTTATAATGACTACATAGAATACCACCACTAGGAATATAGATTGATGAATTCATTTGAAAATAGCAGTAATTGATATTTGAAGTAGAAGAAAGAAGTTTAGGAACTGTTTCTTCCTTTAGTCACGTGATAAAGGTAAGAATGTTTAATTCTCTTGAAATACATACAACTCGTGTTAAGTACTTGTGCTTAAAGTGAAAGTTCTGATAAACCTTCGTGGATAATAACAAAGTAGAGAGAACCTCAAGTCTTTAAAATTCCAGTGCCATCAATGATATTGTAATCGCTCCTCTTCAATAGTCCTTATTAGTTGGTATCCACAACTAAAGAAGTGTTAGCAAGCACCCAAGTTGACACCAGAATCTATTAGGTGCAAAAAATCGAATCACCAATTTAGTGCGCGTATTTGTAGGTTTCCGTACATGTAGAAGTGTATGTGACATCTACTTGTGCAGTCTATATATAATCGTACTAGCATTGGTTTCTGTATATCAGAGATTCTGGAGCTCCAGCGAAAAGGTGCTAATTCCTTCCCCGTTTGCTTCCATAAAACTTACAACTTAATTGAGTATATTATTGGAATGGCTGCGTTCGCAAGAGCTGGGGATTTTCTGCGAAATCCAAACAAAACAAATATACAGCCTTCACCATAGACCACATACATTATATCTCTCCGTTATATCTCTCCTTCTGTTCGATTCTATAGACGATCACAATGTTCTCCGAAAGAGTGGCTAATGGGAAGTACTTACGAGATCTTCCGTATTCCAAGAGATTTCTTCTTTACCACGGAGAAGATAGTGAATATTTCTATAAAACATTGGAGTACTCTAAACTATGGCAGGATAAGTTGTTCTATGTTAGTGAAGGCGACAGTGCAAAAGATGCTTTTAGAAGACAATGGTATACAGTGCCTGGATTGAACTTGGAAAATATAAACGTATCTGAAGCCGAAGAGATCACTCCATCTAGCCATACATTGCAAATCACTCAAGAAAAGGGCAAGAAGGAGAAATTGCTGGTAACCACCGATATTCCCATCCTGTTGAAGGAAATTACTAAGCGTAACTGTCTGGTGTTACACTGTGGTGGTTCAATTACAAGCCTGAAATGGCTCATGAATAAAGACCCTAATGTTCCCATTCAGTACTTGGCAGTATCTGTTATTTTGACTCCTATTGATGGAGCTATAAATCTGCCTGTGCTATCGCTATTCCATAAAGGTGACTGCGGAGATTTAAAAAGTGCTATTAAAATCTATGCCTATGATACTAGTATCAACGCCATTCAATTGAAAAAAACTTTTATCACTGATTCTTTGGGTCCTTCCCATGATTTAAATTGGGTGCCAGTTCACAGCAAAGATGCTGTCGGGGTTCTTATTGGTAGTTTCCCCGATGGAAAGCTCCATGTGATGAAGATCACAAATGAAGAGCTTAACAGTGATCTTCCCACAGTTGCAATGTTGAAGCCTTCCTTTTCTTATGAATTAAAGACAAGAATAACGTGCTTTGACTTTATTGACGTTGACAGGGTTCTTGTTGGACTGGCAGATGGCTCCATTGCTGAATTTATCTTCCCCTGGTCACAGAATGCCTCAGATATCGAAATCCCCTCCTTCATTCGCCGAATAGCTGACACTAGTATAACAACTGTTACTCTTTCAGAGCAGAATAATAACAAATATGTGTTCGTCAATACTACCGGTACTATTTCCTATGCATTCGAATATTCAACTTTTTCTTTGGATAGAGTTGACTTGACGGCTAATCTGTCAATGGTTGGCTACGTTTATAATCAAGCATTGAGACTCTGCGTGGGAATTTTCGGTGATTTTGTTGGCTCCTTCTTTCCTCGCGTCCCACTGGAAAGCCCAAACCAATTGCTTAGATTAAGTGGGCATATTACTGCATTAGGTGCATCAGAGTGGCTATGCCATCCCCTTTTACTTGCCGGAAATTCGCTTGGTGAAATGTTTATTCTTAACTTTGGCAGAAAGATTTTAAATGGTAACAAGACTACAAACAAATCGTCTTTCCCTCTTAGATTGTGGAAAATAGAATACGATACTGAATCAAATCAGCAAGTCTTGAACTTCGATTACGTGACAATTAAGGCTGACGAAGCATCTGTCGCATCTCTAACACCTACTGAAATTACAATTTCTAGTTTGGAGTGGAATGAAAATACTGTCGGTTGTTCTATATATTCTATGGGTAGTCTTGGAGGGGTGCTAGTGGTAGAAAGACTAGACCCAGAGAAATATGAAGACTAATATACTGGCATATTGCTATCAATGGTTTCGCTCCATTTATTAATGCCACCCCTAACATCCTTCACATTGGCGAAACCAAATTGATCAATCATTTTGCGAGTAGCTAATTGGGAATCGTTACCATACCGACAAATGACATAGACATTATCGACCGATTTATTAAAGGATGCCGGTAAGTACAGGTCAATTGCATCAGACTTTTGGAGCACATCTCGCCAGGGTATATTTATTGATTGCGGTATGTGAGTTATGGCAAATTGCAGCTGTGGTCTGACATCAATGATGTATGCGTCAGTTGATAATGTATCATGAAGCTGCGAAACGGTTATTCGTTCTGATTCCTTGCAAACGTTATACTGAACAGCCCCGCAGAACAGAGAATAATTGATTTCTCCAGATTCGATGTAAGCCTGAGTTATCTGCGGTGAGTCTCCACAAACAGCACACTTGGGTTGTCTGGGTCTCATTTTGAAGCGTCTGAAACTCTGGTGTGGATACCCTTGGTACAAAGTTAGGAATGGACTGAAAGGTTCGTGGATCTGATAATAATCAGTAAGAACTTTAATTGCTTCCACACACATCGAAACTCCTAGCAAACCGATACAGGGACCCACAACACCGTTATCGCCACATGAACTCACTGATTCCGGAGATGGCGGAGTGGGATAGAAACATCTGTAACATGGTCCTAGTCCACGATAATTCAAGATTGACAATTGTGCATCTGTCCGTACACCAGATCCACTAACAATCGTCTTTCCAAGTATAACGCAGACATCATTTATCAAGTATCTAACGGCTGGGGCATCTGTACAATCTAGAACTAGATCGTATTTTGAAACTATATTAAATGCATTTCCGTTATCTAATCTCACAGGGTAAGACTTTACCACAACATGGGGGTTTAATCGGTTGATGTAAGCCTTTGCATTTTCGCATTTCAACACTCCCACAGCGTCCGTTGTATGGAGAACCTGCCTGTGCAAGTTACTTACATCGACAACATCGTTATCCACTATTCCTATCTCGCCTACTCCACAACCTCCCAAGTACATTAATGCGGGACATCCCAACCCCCCAGCACCAACAACCAAAACTTTCGCTTTCTTGAGTTTGAGCTGGGCATCCAAGGACCCAAAGCTATCCACGATCATTTGTCTGCCGTAACGTTTGTATTCGTCCTGAGTTAGTTGTAGATCTTGGAGTTGCAAGTCTTGGAGTTGGGGAAGTGTTTGTTGACTTTTAAGCCTTGCATTTTCCTCTTCAAGTAGCCTGATACGCTCTATAAGTGTTTCCTTATCACAACTGTCCAGCATATGTGGTGTATACAAATGTACGACTATGACTTGATAAAGGAAACTGTCAAATAGAGAAAGAAATAGAAAGTTATAGCAGGGCCGTTTATAACTTTATCTCATCTCTCACTTAGCGCATACAGAAATCTGGTGTTCCCCAGCTAAGTTTCGCGCAATTTCCCTTTTCGGTAAGGGGATATTGTTATTATAGACAAAATTGAATTCTATATAGTCATAACCAAATCATATCATATCACTTCAAAGAAATGCGTCATCTTTTATTTAATATGTATATTTACGAGATATGTAATGCATGATCGCAATGACGGTATAGCCATATAGTTAGCGTTGCTTAAACAATCTTCTGTTTGACAAAGAAACTCTTCAAGTGACGCAATTGGTACACACAAGTAGCCACCAACACAACCAACTGAACAACGGTCCACCTCAACACACGAGAGTTCGTTGACTCCGACTGGTCTCTGAAGATAGCCTCTCTGCTTCTGATATTTTCCTGTTCTCTGTGGATTTCCAGCAACTTTCTGTTCAAGTTCTGGATCTGTTGGGTCAAATGGTCGACCTTATGGCTACTCTTGGAGTCAACGTATTCATCAGCAGAACCCACCACTATATCAAAGTAAATTCTATGCTTTTTGTTTGTGGTTCCATCGGTGTAGAGAGGAGTCAAACAGAACTTGTGTTCTCCCTCGTCCGTGGAAGTAAAGGTGAATTCGCCGTTAGTAGTAGATCTTTGAGAAACCACCCGGTGGTTATTGTCAAATGTCTCGTCTACGGTGATCTGCAATCCCAATTGGTCATTTGGGGCATACAGGCTGGTGCCCTCGATAAGTTCATGCACCAACAACTTTCCTACCACTAAAGTCTTGCTGGGCAATTCTTCATAGAAACAACGGGTTTGCGCTGTGTCCAAGTAAAAGTGCAAGGCGCTCCCCAACTGCGCAAATGCAACCAACAACGTCACGACAAACTTGGCCAAACTAAACATAGTGTCTTAAAGCCAAATCTGATGAAAGTAATTGTCTGTTTGATTTGCTGTGTTTATTTAACAACGAAAAATTTTAGGAATTTCGAAATTGAAATTGAACGCGTATCCGTGAGTCGTGCGATACCTTACATCCTCAATCTTAGATATATACCACCAACTGCTATAATAATGGGGTGTAATCAATGTAGTATGACTATATGTGGATAATGGTGACCATAAAGATTAAAAGACGTAACTTGCTCTATTTTTATTTATAACAATATTTCTTTTCTTTTTAAATTTGCTTTACTATCCACGAAATGGCTCACCTGAAGAGTACTATTAATTGTGCCTTTATCGAATTTACTGGTGGGTTGCATTGAACCAGTTTCCTCAAAATATGTTGTAAAATATTACATTTATTATGCACTGGTTTTCTTCAATTATATCTATGCTATAGTATACAAATTAGCACATTTCAATTATAATATGCTTATTTTTTTCCCAATATCAATTTTTCCGCCCGCTCTTGTTCTTCAACTTGTTCACCAAAGACGAAAGTTCGTTACGGCCACCAGGTGCCAGTGAATTCTTCTTAGCCTTCTTGGAAGACTTGTGCGAGCTATCATCTTGGTGCAGTCTCTTGGAACGTTCCTTCATGATCTTTTTCATAGTTTCAGTCTTCTTAAACTCACTGGAAGTAGGATCAATGGAGTATTCGTGGCTCTCAAACACTTGCTTGAAACGAGGATCATTCAAGTCCACTTCAAAGTCATCTTGAACCATTTCGTCATCAACATTTTTGTTCTTATTCTTTCTGCCCTTCTTGTTCTTGGCCTTTTCTGCCTTGATAACATCCTTCATGTTGAAGTGTGCGGCCTTATCTTCACCATCTTCCTCTTCGTTCATCATAATTAATTCCAATTCAGCCTTCTTCTTTGCGTCTTCCTTGGAATTCTTCTTCTTGCCCTTCTTACCCTTCTTGTCCTTCAGTTTCTTGGATTCGTCATCTTCCGACTCGTTTTCGTCATTATCCTGTTGCTTGAACTTCTCCATTCTTCTCTTACGACGCTCCTTCTCCTTACGTCTGTATGCATCAATCGTGGATTCCTCAGTTGCTTCTTCTTCTTGCTTGTCTTGCTTGCCGTTGGATTTTGCATTCTCATCCAAACCTGGTGTGAATGTTATTTCCATATCAATGTCATCATCTTCATTCTCATCTTCACCATTTGCAATGCTCTTTTTGCCACCAAACGAAAGGCCTCCTAACAAGTTCTTGTATTTATCGCCAACCTCCGCTTGCTCTTCTTCATCTTCTGTATCAGAAGCCAAATATGCCTTAAAGTCCATTTCATCGATCTCATTTTGTGAGAACAGTCTAGTCGACAATTGGACTCTTTCCTTTGGTGTCTCATCCCAAGTCAACTTCACCTTAGAATGTTGCAATGCATCGGTGACGAATGATGATTGTGGCTTGTAATTGGATGGAACCTTGGTACAAACTTCCTTGGCATCGTTATCGTCAAAATCCATACCCTCAGGAACATATCTTAAATCAAAAATGTTTGCAGTAGCTTCGTATTCAGTTCCGTCACAATTGTCATAAATAGCTTTTGCGGTGGCAACTGTATCGCATGCAACAACCGCATAGTAGTATCTTAATCTTTGCAATTGATATCTTCTCAAAGCTTTGCTATCGTAGTCTTCCTTACCATCTTCCTCTTCGTACAATTTCCGAGTAGCTCTGGCAAAATCATCTGGATTGTTGATGTCAATGTCGTCATCAGAGTCGGATGAATCTTCATCTTCTTGCTTCTTCTTACTCTTGAACAAATCCTTTGGAGGTCCTTCCACCTCTTCCTTTTGCATCTGCTCTTTGCCGAACTCCGATGGGTAAATGGTAACGGACTTAATTGAACCACCAGTAGGCACAAACGAAATAAAGGTGGCCATCAAATCAACAGCCGTCAAGTTATCCCAATCCATATTAACAACAGCGAAGGTGCCAGAAGGATCACCTTCTTCTGGTTTCAGTTCTTCGATTTCTATATCAGATTCACCCTCTTCCTCAAAAGCATTGGTGCCAGAGTCAGAATCAGATTCCGAATCCGAATCGGAGTCGTCGGTGGTATCCAAGTCGTCAGAATCGTAGCCTTCTCCTCTAGCACGGTCCAAAACGGTAGTCTCCTCACTTTCATCCTCCTCGACTTCTTCGTCATCGATTTCATTAGCGAATTTGACATTCTTCTTAGATCTCTTCTTAGATTCTTCGTTTTCCTCATCGCTCTCTTCCTCGTCATCCTCGTCATCCTCGTCATCCTCTTCTTCTTCTTCTTTCTCTTCTTCTTTCTCTACTTCCTTCTCGTCCTCATAGAACTTGTCCAAGGAGACCTTCTTCTCTTCTATCTTTCTACCGTAACGGTCGATTTTAGTCTTTCTGCCAGAACTGTTGGAGTTCAACTTTTGCAATGCCTTCTTGCTGAAACGTTCGTCGACTTTAACCTTAAAGTCCTTCAGACTGGGCAACTTAAATCTCGGGTCATTATGAACCGCCTTGAACCGCTCGTCAGACGTCACTGCCTCTTTCTTTTGGTGCTCTTTCTTAGCCATTGCTGCTGATATGAGTTCACTGTTTAAATTGATTTCTTGAGATGACTTTCTTGGATTTTTCAATCTCATCGCATTTTATCGTGGGGCTAAATTGGTATATACAAAATGATCCGTGCGAACTATTCAATACACTATAGAATACCATAATTTGAGATACAATTATACTGGAGTATATTGTATTCTTATGGTGTAAAATATTATGGTCTGTGGCTCCCAAATTGATATAAGATGCTATATACTATAATCTGAATTGGTGTTTGCTTATTTTTTAATAAACACTATGTCCCTAGATAAATTACTACTTATACTGGCCATGGAGTTAAATATCATAATCAATCCTTAAATTGAACCTCCATTGGCATGGTTCCCAATAATGCCTGCCATTTCCAAGAATGCTCTTTCCTCCCCCATGCTTCTTAGGTTTACACTTTGTCTCTGTTCTGCCACTTTTTTCTCCCATTCCCATTGTTTCTTCTGCTCCATAAGTTCCTTGGATGTACCTACTCCCCACACCTCGACATCAGTGATAACGAAACGGTCTTCAAAGTCCTGGTGCACATTTCGGGATGTTTCAAAAAATGAGTTGGATCCTTCCAAATGCCGGAATACACCAAACTCCAAAGTAGAATCTAACGTTAACGAGACATCACCAGGGATATATTTCTTGACAGTATTTTTCATTACCGGTTGATCATTGCCAAACCCAATTCCCATACCCAATGTGTTAAAATATATGTTGGCTGGTCGCTTTGCCTTGTAAACATCATACCGAGGAGCCAATGAAACTATAGTAGTAGAAGTATCACCAAAGTTGTTTTTATTTGACACCACCCAAGGAGTACTAACCACCACAGCATAACATACTTTCTCACCCGATTTCTGCCAATCCTTTTGAGGAATCTTATAGGGAAAGTGCTCTGCAAAATCCACGTATCGTCTATTTTTTTTGATTGTTTTCTCAGTTACCCGTTTTCCTTCAATTATGAATATGGTAGGGGCTCGCCATTTAAAAATCTTCATTTCCAAAGAACGAATTGAAAATCCCGACTCGGCCCCACAGTACAACTTGATCATATTATCATAATTAACTTCAATGACACCTGAAAGCGCATTCCGTATAAAATTGAAGGAAAACGAATTGACCAAAGTGGTCTCTTCACTCAAACTCTGTAGAACAGTGAAATCCGTTGTTGAAACCGAAGACTCAGGATTAGCCTTAACTCTTAAGATTAAAGGACTGAATAACTTCCTCAATACCAGTGCAAAGAAGTTCTGAAGTGCAATAAACTGCTCTACGTTGATTTCCACCTGATCGATGTTCTTGACCAGAATTTCCACATCCACATGGCGCACTAACAGCATAGCATATTGTTCGTAAACTTTCCATACCTCTTCATCGATTGTATCTAGATCTGAACTACCACTGACAATCAAACAAAGCGTTATTAGCAGCAATAAATCAGATGCCTTCATTGTTAGGTTTTCCGGAACTTGGAGAAATTCATCCCATGTGCCACTTTCAGGCAACTTGAATAAGAGGTTTTCCTCGTCTCCCACTAAGACTTTTGTCTCATTATCTTTTTCCAGTTGTTGCTCCTTCAAGCACCCCAGTCTACCAGCCAAGGCAAACGATATGAAAAGTAACTTGGCGTAAGTTTGTAGGTCAAACAAGCCGTGGTCCCCGCAATGGATCTGAGCGGCTATCCAGAGCTCAGGCCTTACCAAACCCTCGCCAGACTTCTGAAGTAAAGGAAACCCTCCAAGAATCCGTGTAGAATCGTAGAGAAGCTTCCCAACTCTGGAATTGGCTTCGACGGGATTGTGGAGGTAGGAATTGAACTCCTCGAGTGTTATGGAATGCTTGTCCTTTTCTACTGTAAGGAATATACGTTGCTTATCATTACGCACTAAGTCTTGGCGAAACCGCGCTGTAAGTTCCGTCTTAGAGACCAACTTATTGGCAGACGACTTTCCCGAGTCTGAACTAACTGAAGATCCCATTGTGAACCATAGAAATACTATGTTGGATCAAAGGTTCTATTTGTGGTATGGCTATTGGATTAAACATGATATTTTTGTGCGGAGAATCTCCTTTAAAAAAGGTCGCATTATTATTATTAGTATTATTTCTATTATATTAAGCAAAGTAGCATCTCTATGAGGTGAACAATTTCATAAAATATATTATATGCAAATGACTGTAGTTAGCACAAGGGGCCAAGCTATATGTCCAAATGACGGAGAAGATACTCTTTGGAATGGTGTTCCAAATCGCTGGTGATGTGTCTGAACTCGTATTTGATCCGTGCTATAAATCCGTCCCCGTCATGGTACACTTCGAACTCTTGTGCCTCTACCTCGTTGCGTTCACTCTGACGTCTGGCAAGGGTCTCCTGCTTCAACAACAACCGCGTGAACGATACAATCACCAATGTGAAGTAGAATCTAAAAAGCGTAACCACAATGGTGGAAGAGACTATAATGAATGTCTCCCGTGTAAGCGAAGACTGGCCATAGAGAGAAGGAGCGATATCACCATCAGCATACAGTGGACTAGAAGTGACGGAGCCTTCCCTCTTTGAAAGTGCAGTGGCAGTATCATCTGATGCGCTATAGCCAACGTTTCCTTCTGTGATATACCACCACAATCCAAAGTACAAGGTAAAGAATAACCCTATAATGGTGTCCAAGACATAGGTTATGCAACAGAGCGAAAAGACCTTGGTGTTACCTTTGTTGGTCACCTTCAACAACGATGAAATGTAGATGGGCAATACCATGATAGAAAGTAAGTCATAGATCCATTGCCAGAAGGTGATGGGATGGCCGGTGACCAAAGAGAAAATGCCATATACTCCTCCCGCCTTGTTCAATATCGATATGCCTAGGATAACTTCCACACCTAAGTAAAGCGGTATAACACCTAGAAACTTGAAAGGTAAGAGTCCTATGAGTGCACTTGATCTAGCCATTATAGTGTGTAAGCTATTTGCTTATGTAACGTAACAATGGACAGAAGTGAAGGAGAAACAGTAGTATTCTTAGAGATACTTGTGTGGTGTGGATTAAAGTCTACAGTTTGTGTATGTAAATGTGATACTAAGACGGAAAAGATGGACTTTACTCAAATCATCGGATTACCATTTTTGGAGATCTCACGACCCTATAAATCTAACTGGGCTTTTTTGACTAAAGCTCATCGCTAGGTTCAGCTACCATAACTGAGGCATTAGACCATAAATACTACGATGGCTAGAGAAGAGATCGTGGTTCCTGTCGTGGAAGATACCGACTCAGGCATTTTGGCCAGCAATAAGGCAAATAATGCATATGCCAACTCAGACTCAGACTCGGACTCAGACACAGACAGCGATGCTGAAGAGTTGACAACTACCCTGAAGAATACAGAATCTGTTAAGACATTAAACGACAAAGTGGCCATAGTAACCAAATATGCTGACAGAATCAAACTCGATGATATAGGGAAAAAGGGACCAAAGATAACTAAAGATAGAGCTAACAGAGCTACCGTGGAACAAGTGTTGGATCCCAGAACTATGCGCTTTTTGACTAAGCTTATCAATAAGGGAGTGATAAATGGCATTAATGGTTGTATAAGTACCGGTAAGGAAGCCAACGTCTACCAGGCTGACCACGAGAAAGAGGACGGAACTAAGAGAGAGTTTGCAGTGAAGATCTTTAAGACATCCATCTTGGTTTTCAAGGATAGAGAAAGGTATGTGGATGGGGAATTTAGATTTAGAAACCTGAAGAACCAAAGCAATCCTAGAAAAATGGTCAAATTGTGGGCAGAGAAAGAATTCAGAAACCTTAAGCGTATATATTTGAGTGGGATCCCCTGTCCGGAACCAATCGATTTAAGATCACATGTGTTGGTAATGGAATTCTTGACCAAGGGGAATGGTCAGCCATCGCCTAAGTTAAGAGACCATCCCTTCAAGGACATCGATGAAATTGTACACTACTATCACCAGATGCTCTTCTACATGAGACGAATGTACCGTGATTGCCGCTTGGTTCACGCGGATTTGAGTGAGTACAACTCCATTGTACATGACGATAAGTTGTACATAATTGATGTTTCTCAGTCTGTGGAGCCTGAGCATCCAATGTCCTTGGATTTTTTGAGAATGGATATCAAGAACGTTAACGACTTCTTCTCCAAGAAGAAGATTAACGTTTATCCTGAAAGACTACTTTTCAAGTATATTACAGAAAGCAACGACAAGCTTAATATTACAGATAACAGTGACGAGTCATTAGCCAAATACCTTGAGATGCTCCCATTGAAAGGTGATGATGACGATAATGAAGATGAAGTGCAAGATGAAATTTTCAGATCTTTGCACTTGGTGAGACTGTTAAATGCGCTTGATGAGCGTGATTTCCAAAAGTTTAGAGAGGGTAAACTCGACACCTTGACTGATCTTGTTCCTGAGAAGCTTGCCCGTCGTAATTTAAATGATTCTGAAGCCGGGAAAAGCACAACAGCTAGCGGAATAATACGCGGTGAGAGTGAGATTGAACAAATTGTAAGTAAAGACTCTGAAGAAGAAGATGATGATGATGAAGAAGAAGACGAGGACGATGATTCGGATGATTCGGACGACTCTGACTCTGATGATGGAGACTCTGATTCCGAGTCAGAGGATGGAGAAGAGAAGAAGAAACGTCCGAAAAAGTACGCTGTCTTAAAGGGTAAGAAGTTTGAGGAAAAGGAAGATAAGCGTAAGAGAAAGGAGAGCGCTAAACTAGCCAAACAGGAAAAGAGAAAGACAAAGATGAAAAAGCATATCAAGAAGAAGTTGGTCAACAAGAGAAAGAGCACAAAGTAGAACGTATAGAGATTGTTCTTAGTTATGCCATAATACCTTCGCAAAAAAATTCTACCGCATTTGGCTGCGAAAATATGTAAGATTATGCAACATTTAGCATAACACAAATTTAACAACCTTCCAGAGTGATGAGAAATAAAATCATATTAACTTCAGAAATACGCATCTCTTCGCAACTTGTGCATACGGAGAAGTCTCTTCTCTTATATTTGGGCAATCGCAAACCTTGGGGAAAATATGAGTGTTAGGGATATAGTCGCGAAGTTTGACCTGAGTGCTTCTGGCAATAAAGATGCCAAAGCCGACAGGACATCGACTGTAAAGGACTTTCAAAGGGTTGGAAAAGTGTATAAAGCTCTTAATTCTGGAAATGAAATTCAAGACACTGCGAGTCAGTCACTTCACCAAGAACATAAGAGGCTGAGAAGCAAAATCAGAACATTTCCATTGGCCCAAAGTGAGACCCATATTACTTCTAAGAACGCTGCTGCAGCACATGAACAACCATACTCTGAGAAATCTGATTACCCAGAGAACAAAACAGTAGTTGATGAAGGACAAGAAGGAAGCAAGATATCTCAGTCGGCTAAGTCACAAATCGTGTCATTTGGACTAAAATCGGACGACAAGGACAATAGAGAAGCCAGCGGTAAGTTCGCATTAATCGATATTATCAATCCCAATCCCAATATTTCACAGTACATAACCAAGACGAGTGAAATTACATCCTCGGGACTGTCAACTGTCAACAAATTGAAAAATGCTGAAGAAGAAATCAAAGTGCAGCCGAAAGGCACATTAGACACAAAAAAGTCAACTAAAACTCTGCTGTCTGTACCTGAGAAGAGGATAGAATTGCAATTCAAACCTCTGCCGTTACCATTAATCCCTGAAACTCCTTCTACCAAAACGCAACAGGATTTGCGATCAACTACGAAGAGGAAAGATGATACATCAATAGAAACCATTTTGCAAAAGAAACAGATTGCTAGTGAGCGCCATCTTCTGGAAGTGGTCAGGGTTTGGAAAGATAAAGAGCTCTCTTTGAAACTTGGTAACGAGGAAAGCTCGTCGCAGGCTATGGAGAATAATAATAAAATGTTACGTGAGACCCCTAATGTCAGGAACGAAGAAAACCAGACTTCAAAGCGCCATTCATATCCATTGCATGCTATTCATGAAAATCATGTTCTCTTGAAAGCACAACCCACTCAAGTAATTACTGGAGATGTACGTGGCACTTTGTTAAAATTAAAAGGTACTGTTGATAACCTACTTGAGGCTTATGATACTGGCAGAACAAAGATATCTACAGAGAATGAGAACCGATTATCCAGTTGTCAGCAACAATTGGAGTCCTTACTGCAAGATAATCCGAATAATCACCCAAATATAATGGAATCTGAAGAAGCATTTAAAAAACATGGGTCCCAGGAACAAGAATCGGATTCTCAGATACCCAGTAGAAACCCACTACGACTTCTGTCCGGAAGGTATCCAACAACTTATCTTCCTCCTTCTCCCATGATACCTGGAACTTTCAAAGTTAAGGCAGTCACTCCAAATAAAATTGAAAATAGTCATGTCTTACGAAGTCCAAGTAAAAGCTCAACTAGAAGCCAAACTACAGAAATTTCGTTCCCATCGGATGGAGTAAAGTCACTCGATTCACTTATAGAATACACCACGTTAAGTGGTATTTTAGATGCGGAGGAAAAACCACCAGAATCTAACCCCACCACAAGAATAAATGATATTCCAACCACACCTTTGAGAGACATCCACGTCAGTTCAGACCTTACGCCGAGAACCATATTCCGTATTGAAGATACAATTGAATATACAGAACCAATTTCTAGCACCAATACTGAAGGAGTGACTGTTCCAGAGTCAAATATTCATTTGGTCACTAGTTCCGAAGGAGAACGAGGGCCAAGTCCAGGAAAAGGCTCTTCATTTTTCAAACGTTTGATTCAGCGCAAACGAAGCTCTCTATATGGAGGAAGAATCCAAATATCAGAGCCCGAAGTTCAACAGGGAACACTTTTAGAAGCTGGATTTGGAAGTCCTAGACCCGCACCTTCATCACCGTTAGTTGCGAAACAAGGGGTTCCTTCCGATAAAAAGCACAGCAGCAATAAATTCAATAATCTACCAGAGATTGAAACGGTCGTTGGAACTAGAATTTATGAAATGGTTGAAGAAAGCGTCAATCAACCGTTGAAAAGTCACAGTCAAAGAAAACTTAGCCCTCCCCTGGAAGCACCAGCCTTCACAATTGATTCGCAGCCAACTGCTGATTCGAATTCGTTCGTCGATAAACGTTTCAGTACTGCATCCACAGCCGGTTCCAGTATCAAACAGAGACACCACTATTGGACTTTGATCAAAGATGCCTTACCGGGACACAGAAATCGGAAATTCCACGGGGCAGCACTTACCCGTTCGTTTTCGCAATTGAGTCTACATTTGGTTCCATCTAATGTCCAGAGGCAAATTTCACCACAGCTGTCATCGTTTAGCACCGTGGTCGAGTTTGTAGAGTTTGTTGATTCACGATTCCTCTTGGGTGATTGTCTGGAGTAAATAGAGCAATTCTTGCAAGGTTTTGAGTAGGACATGCTAGTGAAGTTTTATGACTCAAATTAATCTTAATGTTACCACTATCTTTTAATCCGATGAACACCGCAAATAAGCGGGGTGAATGTAAAGTATTATATTATTACATCACAACCTTCCATTAAAAAGATGAAGATGAAATGACTTTAAATTTTCGTTACTGCTCTACATATACAAGCTGTACAAGATTTTTGACATTAATTGGCATACTTAAGTAATCTGGTTACAAACACTGTAACAGTATTCTAACTGATTCCAGGTAGATCTCCCTTCCTTCATAACTCTATAATTAACCTTATTACCCCATATGCCCCTATGATGTAATCTTCATCTCTTACCTAACTTTCGATAAAAGTATCCTATATACAATACTACACGTGATGCACTTTTAAGGTCACAAAAACGTCATAATTGACTCCAAACGTAAATGTAAACCAAACCAAATGAGGACCACAAGTGGGGTCCAGCTGTCATATTTTCACCAACAGCAGAATTGACGGATCCTAAGAGGCAATAACGCTGGAATCCACTATAGATCACCACAAGAGTGTTTCTGAGCCATTGACGCTCTTTTCTCCCAACATTTTCCCTCATTGCCACGCCCATTAAAGATTGTAAGTTCGGCAATATCCCCATAGACCAATACAGCCCAAACCCAATGGAACAGTATATAAACGATAGTCCAGCCGATCTCAACGCTCCCTACAACCTGTCAGGTACATCTGACAACCGTGGCGGCAATCTTAATCGGCAAATGCAAATGCAGCAAGGTAATAACTACGGTCAAGGAAGTGACCAGTTTTTCGGAACAAATGCCAATAATACAGCTTCTAACCATAATAACAACAACACCTATGGCACCATAGACACTTCATCAGACCCGCTTAACGGCTTTGATATCACGGGTCAGAACTCCCAGCCCAATAACAGCAACTTCAACAACGACCAGGATTTTGAATTGAACTTGGAGTACGCCGCGATTGGAGGGGGGACCGCAGGACCCCTGACTCTGAATTCAAACCCCGTCATGAGTGAGAATGAATACCTTTCACCAGTGTCGGTCAACAATTTCTCCGCTCCTAACAATTTGGCGTCATCCTTGGGTAATGATGCTCCATTTATCTCCGTGGGCTTCGACAATTCAGGAACCCAACAGTTTACAGATCAAATGTCACCCCAACTTGGAGGAATTCCCATTGGTATTGGGTTTGATAATCCATCGTCTTTTCCTGGAGCGCATGCTGATTTTGGAGGAATGAGCAACACCAATACTTTGGATGGATTGATATCACCAGACAACAACCAATTAGCCACAGACTCCTTTTTGCACTTTTCTCCCTCGCAACGTCTATCCTTCAACCAAGACACCACAAATCACTTAGGTCCTACGGCCATCCCCCCTCGTCCGATGGAATTGATGAACAACCCAGGATACTTGTCTCCACAGCAGCAGGGGTATTTGTCACCATCGGGTGGCAACGGAATACTTTCAGGCAATGACAATTCGTTTGAGACTATCAGATCTCCAAATATGAACGCTAACTATCTCTATTCCCCACAGAATAAGGCTATGGCAATGGCTATACCCCAGACAAGTACAAGCACGCCTGGCCAAAACCAGTTGTTGTCACCTCCAGGAAATTCGCATTTGAGCACTTCTGTGCCCTCAAGAACCTTGGCCAAGTCACCTCCATCTAGAGATGTTCCTACCAAGTTATTGACGAATGAGGAAAAGATCAAGAGAAGAAAGGAATTTCACAATGCAGTGGAAAGACGGAGACGGGATTTGATCAAACAACGGATAAAGGAGTTGGATGCAATTGTACCACCCAGTTTGTTGAACCCTCAACTGTGTGCGTTACAAGCGATGGAGGTGAATAAAAACCTCAATACCAAGGAGTTGAACGAGCTTGCAGGAACAATGAAGGTGAAGGAGACGAAAGCCAATAAGAATACTATTTTGTCTAAATCTGTTGTTTATATGACGCATTTGAAATATGTCTTGGAGGAGCAAGTCAAGGCCAGGAAGAAGTTGGAAGAAGAAATCGCCCTCTTGGAGGCAGAAACGGGGCAAAAGCTGCCACCTCTTGATCTTCCAGCTGGAAGAGTCGCTCCTCAAATGCAATCGTCGCAACAACGACAGGATTCGATACCAACACAAGCTTTCAAAACTGAGCAATTAGAATCCGGGGGACCACAATTACCTGGGCGAATGGAGTCCAACCAGAATCCATATGGACAAGGTCAACAGCAGTCACAATTGCAGCAGGGTCAGACCCTAGAACCGTTAATGCCAACCCAGGATTTTGATGGGCCACTTCAGGGGTTTGATACCCAGGATACCACCAATCTGTTTAACCCGGATGATTTCTTTTCGGACAATGTTGATTTCAGTAACATGGTATGAAGTGATGGTATCAGTGATCATATCTTGACGAACTTTTCTTTCAATTCTTTCCAAGATGGAGGTTTAGATTATTTATTTGTACTTTGTATTACTCTAATAGTATGTAGTAGGATGTCTTTATTAAGTGAGAATTTGTTGGACTTAATTAGAGAAGCTCTTGCCCAATTCAATAACTTTGGAAAATTTATTATAAAGTATGGTTATCTATATGTCATATGTGTAATTGTTGAGAGCCATTTACAGCCCCATTTCTATACTCACACTACAATGATAAGTGACAAGAAGCTCAAATGATTCTTAATCTCAATCTTTATCAGTGTTGGCGAATTCTACGACTATAACCTACCGCTTAAAATGTAATGTGCATCAGCATTGAAAACTTTCTTGCTGGTATTCTGCTGAAGTCATCACTAACGTTCTCACCTGTTGGCAGAATAATCTTTGCCACTGTAGAAGGAGGCAGTGACTTGGAGGTGCAAAATTATGGGGGGCGCCTCGATTCTGGTGATGTGAGAAAAGTCTAGTGACCGATAAAAGATTAGTGAAGGGAGAAACAAAGACACCAAATTTAATGCAGTATTTATTTAGGCGACTACACTATTGTAGCGTCAAACTCGGTATTTAATAGTGTATTACAGTCTTTTACGGAAATATCACTCTAATACGGCCTGTTTACAATTTGTTGCAGTATTGTGGAGCGTATCACGGTATATTGTTGAATAGCACAACAGAATCTATTTCGTGAGTCTCAAGGATATCATAAAAGAAGTCATTTGCTTGCATCCCACTATAATTCCTGATCATTCAACTGTCTCCCCCGTTGATTGTATCGTTTTACAATGACAGAACCAGAAAGTGCGTTTAGAAGACTGTTTGCCAACTGGTCGTCACGATCAGGTGGAACCTCAGGCAAACCCGTATTGGCAGAATGGACAGACTATGTCAAGTCAGGCGCCAACGACTTATACAATCAATTACCCACTTACAACAACGGAAGCGAACAGGCAGCTCAAGAACCTAGTTGGTTCAGACTTAGCAGAATGGAAAAGATGATAGGTTTTGCCGCCTGTTTGAGTGCTTCAGTGCTTTGTTTTATTATTTGTATCTTTACGTTCCCAGTGTTAGCGTTGAAGCCACGCAAGTTTGCCTTGTTGTGGTCGATGGGGTCTTTGCTTTTTGTTCTACTGTTTGGAGTGCTTCAAGGCCCCTATAGTTATGTCAAACATTTGATCAGTCCCGGACGGATTGTTTTCACCACTGTTTTCTTTGGGCTGGTGTTTCTGACTATTTACTGTGCTGGTGTGTTGAAGAGTACGGTATTGACAGTCTTGGCGTGTGTGGTGGAGTTGTTTGCTGTGATTTACTATTGTCTCAGTTACTTTCCCTTTGGTGCACTGACTGTGACGTTTTTCTCGAGCTATATAATGGGATGGATAGGAGGATTTGTTGGGGGAATTCTTTAGTTGCATGAACCAGTTGGACAGTAACAACATTGGATATAAATAAATATAATTTCCTATATATATATATATATATGTATATATTTTACGTGAACTAGCACATTTAATTTATACTATAATTATATGTTTTAATGAACTATAGTTTTCTTTTAATCCAATCGTTCATATCTTCATTTAATGCTATCTTAATGAACTATAAATATCTACACTTTAATAGTAGAATCTCAGAACGTAAGCATTTACAACTTCTCCTCGTACTGCTTCAACTCGTCCAAGATCTTCTCGTGCAATTGCTTCAACTTGGGGAAGTCAGTGGCAGCAGCAGGCCAGCCCACACCCAAACCAGTCTCAGCATCCTTCTTAGGGATCAAGTGGAAATGCACATGGTCAACTTCTTGGTGGGCAATACGACCATTGTTTTGCAACACATTGTAGCCACTGCCTTCAGGAGTGTTGTTCTCATCCAACTTGAGAACGTGGGTCAACTTCTTCACAACGGGCAAGACGTCAGCCAAGTACTCGTCTGGGATGTTGTGCAATTTTGCTCCGTGGTGCTTGGGGATCACAAGACAGTGGTAATCTGTGGTGGGTTGGATGTCCAAGAACGAATAGGAGTACTTGGTTTCAATCAACTTGAAGGAAGGGATTTCTCCCTTGATAATCTTACAGAAGATGCAGCTAGCGTTGGAAGCCATGGTAGACGGTAGTAGTAACAGTTTAAAGTGAAATGAAGTCAACAATTACACTATTATTTTGTAATTTAGCACAGGAACACCAATATTCTATACTATTTCTGTATAATATAATACTATCTTGGACTGTAATACAATATATTAAGGTTACAATCAACAAATATGTTAGTCCACGCTGTGGTTTTCCCCACAACCCAAGACCCGCCCAAAGAAAAGCAGAGAGATTAAAATCAGGTAACACACTTATATTCCGTGCCATTACCAAATGGTAGCAAGTTATTTTATGGGTTACCCGGACTTCCTCGTCGAAATCCCAAAACCCCCAGGTGGCGAACCTGGAAACGCAGTAAAATTTTAAACGTTAAGTGTTATCACAAATCAAAAATGCTTATTATAACATCCAATTGCCAGAAGAGAGCGATTTAGCGCGTAAACAAAGAGTAGCAATAGCGAATTCTCGTCTGATACTTCCGATTAAAGGGAAATTGATCCGATCGAATCACTATTGAAATTGAATCCCATACCAGTGAATTACTGTGTACTTTGACTTACTCGCCAATTAACTAGGTTCTGGAAATCGCTATGAAGCACGAAAAGAAAGATACCGTTGTGGACGCCCTGGGGGCCCACGACGTCGAAGACAAGACCGCTACCGCCATCTTGCGCAGAAAGAAGAAGGATAATGCCTTGTTGGTGGACGATGCTACCAACGACGATAACTCGGTTATTACTATGTCGTCCAACACCATGGAATTATTGCAGTTGTTCCGCGGTGACACTGTGATTGTTAAGGGTAAGCGGAGAAAGGACACTGTGTTGATCGTTCTTGCTGATGATGACATGGAAGACGGTGTTGCCAGAATTAACCGTGTTGCCCGTCACAACTTGAGGGTTCGGTTGGGTGATATCGTTACTGTCCACCCCTGTCCTGACATCAAGTACGCCAACAGAATCTCCGTCTTGCCTATTGCAGACACCGTTGAAGGGTTGACTGGTTCTCTTTTCGATATGTACTTGAAGCCCTACTACGTGGAAGCATACAGACCCGTGAGAAAGGGTGACTTGTTCACCGTTAGAGGGGGTATGAGACAAGTGGAATTCAAGGTTATGGAAGTTGATCCCGATGAAATTGCCATCGTCGCCCAGGATACTATCATCCACTGCGAAGGTGAGCCCATCAACAGAGAAGACGAAGAAAGTAGTATCAATGAAGTAGGTTACGATGATATTGGTGGCTGTAAGAAGCAAATGGCCCAAATCAGAGAATTAGTTGAATTGCCCTTAAGACACCCTCAGTTGTTCAAGTCTATTGGTATAAAACCACCTAGAGGTATCTTGATGTATGGTCCACCAGGTACTGGTAAGACCATCATGGCAAGAGCTGTGGCAAATGAGACTGGGGCATTCTTCTTCTTGATTAACGGTCCTGAAATCATGTCCAAGATGGCTGGTGAATCCGAATCGAACTTGAGAAAGGCATTTGAAGAAGCAGAAAAGAATGCTCCTTCTATTATCTTTATTGATGAAATCGATTCAATCGCTCCCAAGAGAGACAAGACTAACGGTGAAGTGGAGAGAAGAGTGGTGTCACAATTGTTGACCTTAATGGACGGTATGAAGGCCAGATCCAATGTGGTTGTTATTGCTGCCACCAACAGACCCAACTCGATCGACCCTGCCTTGAGAAGATTTGGTAGATTTGATAGAGAAGTTGATATTGGTGTTCCAGATGCAGCTGGTCGTTTGGAGATCTTGAGAATCCACACAAAGAATATGAAGTTGGCTGATGATGTTGATTTGGAAGCTATTGCCCTGGAAACTCATGGTTTTGTTGGTGCTGATGTTGCTTCCTTGTGTAGTGAGGCTGCCATGCAACAAATTAGGGAGAAGATGGACTTGATCGATTTGGATGAAGATACAATCGATGCTGAAGTGTTGGATTCCTTAGGAGTCACAATGGATAACTTCAGATTTGCCTTGGGCAATGCCAACCCATCTGCTTTGCGTGAAACTGTTGTTGAAAATGTTAACGTCACTTGGGATGATATTGGTGGTTTGGAAGGCATCAAGAGCGAATTGAAGGAAACAGTCGAATACCCAGTTTTACATCCAGAACAATATCAGAAGTTTGGCTTGGCTCCATCAAAGGGTGTTTTGTTCTTTGGTCCACCAGGTACAGGTAAGACTTTGTTGGCCAAGGCTGTTGCCACTGAAGTGTCGGCTAACTTCATTTCTGTTAAGGGTCCTGAATTGTTGAGTATGTGGTACGGTGAATCTGAATCTAACATTAGAGATATTTTCGATAAGGCCAGAGCAGCCGCTCCTACGGTTGTGTTTTTGGATGAATTAGATTCGATTGCCAAGGCTAGAGGTGGTTCTCACGGGGATGCTGGTGGTGCCTCTGATCGTGTTGTCAACCAATTGTTAACAGAAATGGACGGTATGAATGCCAAGAAGAATGTTTTTGTCATTGGTGCTACTAATAGACCTGATCAAATTGATCCTGCGTTGTTGAGACCTGGTAGATTGGATCAATTGATCTATGTTCCATTGCCTGATGAAGCTGCTAGATTATCGATCTTGCAAGCGCAATTGAGAAACACACCTTTGGAACCTGGTTTAGATTTGAATGACATTGCCAAGATCACCAATGGTTTCTCTGGTGCCGATTTGTCTTACATTGTGCAGAGATCTGCCAAGTTTGCCATTAAGGACTCGATTGAAGCAGAAATCAAGGCCAACAAAGAAAAGGAAGCCAAGAGCGGCGAAGATGTGGAGATGAAGACCGAAGGTGACGGTGAAGGAGTTGAGGCAGACGAAGACGAGGAAGATCCAGTTCCATACATCACTAAGGATCACTTCCGTGAAGCTATGAAGACAGCCAAGAGATCTGTTTCTGATGCTGAATTACGTCGTTACGAGGCCTATGCTCAGCAATTGCAAGCATCCAGAGGTCAATTCTCTAACTTCAACTTCAACAGCAGCAGTAATTCTGGTGCTGCTGAGACCGAAACCAGTGCTAACTCTGGTGCAGCATTTGGTGCCGATGACGAAGAAGACTTGTACAGCTAGAAATGTGCGGTGTTAGAAGAGAGAGTCATATAAAACTAGGATACCACATATTTATACTATGGTGTATATTGTTTTATCTATACTGAACCATTTGTTTGATAAAAAGGGTACTTATATATTCGTAACTGAGTACTTTTAGAGGTAACACTTTATTACGGGGTAGTTATACCACCCTCTAAAATGAGTTTTCAAAGTTTCCTGAATCGCGGGGTTCCGGTCGTGAGGATGAGAAAAAAATTTTAACCATCACCAAATTAAATTAATTAATATCCTGATTCTACTTTCAAGAAGTAGTTTCTGAGAGAGTCAAGCACTGGGAGATCGAGTCAGCTGTGGTTAGGCTGTGGAATTTGGATAGAGAGACATCCGTTATAGAAGCATAGAGAAGGGCTATAGTATAAACTGAGGATAATACTATTCCCTGTTCTTATAGACTAATACGAACAGATCCAACCATTATAAGCCTTTTACCAATAAATACCACTGCATTTCACAATACCATACTACCACTGGATTATATTACACCACGTACCACTGAGTAATATTATATAAGACTGCGCTACACTGTTACTGCTATATTAGTACCTACTCCTTGACAAATCCATTTATTCTCCATATATTACATAATGAAACAGGTGACTAGCACGGCATTCTTGTATTTAGCTCCGGTGATTGTTATCACCACAGAGTTCATCATCAACAGATGTGGGTCTAGAACTGGTTCTGCTGCAGTGGGACAGCTGAAGATCACACTGTTGAGTCAGAACTTGAATCCCACTCGTTTTAACACCTTCAAGTCGTTCCCTGGAGGAAACTCCTAACTGTTAGGATATATGATACCGATTTTTTCCGGGTATAAATTTTTGCATAGTGGAGCTTATTTTAATTATCTCCGCATATTATCTTATCATGATCATTTCGCATGTTGAAGCATATAACATTTTACGGGTTGGACTTATAATGAGACTTTCTGGTTCCTTGTGAGAGTTGGCTATTTTCCATGTGCGTCTTAAAATCTTTAACGTTATTTATTTGTATATTCATTTTGTTTGTATATAAAGTCTTGACGACTGTACATAATTATTCATATGTCGTAGTATTAACAATTATCTAAATGTAAAGGTATTTATCCTCTTAGTTATTAATCGTGGGAGTAGGGTTTCTTGGGTGTCAATTTCGACATCCACCTGCTTAAAAAGTTGTGAGAAACACTATCTTTCTCTCTATTTGTCTTAGGTACCCGTCCCAAGTAATAGAATAAGACGGTGCAACCCATGTCAAAGGCAATAAAGGCAATCACAAGGCCAACGTTTCTTCCACGCTGACTAAATTTAATGTTGATGGATGATAAATAAGCATTGGTGTTGCTCATAGCACAATATTCGCACAAAGTGGTGCTATTGGCATTCATCAAGTAACCACCAGCCTTGGCAATAAATGGAGTCATGTACTCACCACAAGTATAATTGGCTGGTGGCAAGAACTTCTTTACTTCATTAGCAGCACATGTGACAGGTGTATCTGCAATGGCAACTCCCAATGCAGCACCAACAAAATATGTCATAGGGTTGAAATAGTACATGAACTTCCAAAACCCTGGCAACTTGTCTCTTGAGACTAAAACTCCGCAGAAAGCTAAAGTAATAGAAAACAACAAACCAACTAAGAAGGCAGCATTATCTTCCAAATCAATAAAAGAAATACACATCTGCCCCAATGAAGTCCCATAAAGACATAAAATAAGGCAAATAAACCAGTACAATGCACCTCTAGAGGTAGTTGCATCTGAGAACGAAGCATTGTGGTAAAGACCAACAGGATAATAGTATGTGAAAAATGCTAATGTACCAGCAACGATGTTCCATGGGATTTCTGCAGATATTTGAGCCGTAATGAATGCCACCCAACTAAAGGTTCTTGCGGGACGTTCACGAACTTCGTATAAGTCTCTTTGGAAAACGTATTGAGGCAAGTATTGGTGCACCAATGGGACAATAAGAACAGTGAACAAGAAAATACTGAACATCTGATCTTGCATTCCCTGCAATGACATCTTGGCTTGAAAGAAAACAAAACCATTAAACAAAGTAGCAGCAGCAGCTAAAAGTAATTTGTTGTAAATGTAGAATGGTGATCTCCAATATTGCTGGAAAATCCGATGAGTGACCAACACATATTGTTTCCAGAACGGCGCAGCATATTTATCAAACCTACTGGGATCGTCATCTTCAGGTTTTTTAATAAGCTCCTTCTCCATTTCATCCAATTCTGCTACAACAGCCTTGTACTCATCCGAATTTCTCCATACTTGGAAATAGTCTTGATCAGCGTGAGACCCTGGAGCAGCTCCTATCACTTCAAGCATCCATTCCGCAGGATTGGCATCGGGAGGGCATTTCTTAGAACTATGTGACTCAAAGTAGTCAATTAAATCCTGACAATGCTTACCCAATTTTCCAAAGTACACTGTTTCTCCTCCGCTCTTCAAAAATAATAATCTATCAAACTGCTCCATTAATGGAGCTGAAGGCTGATGGATCGTGCACAAAATAGCTTGGCCATGATCTGCCAATTTCCTAATCAACCTGCAGATGGACCATGCGGTCTGGGAGTCCAAGCCTGATGTAGGTTCATCAAGAAACAATAAAAGTTTTGGTTTTGCAGCCAATTCGACCCCAATAGACAATCTTTTCCTTTGCTCGACATTTAATCCTTCACCAGATACACCAACAATTGCATCCGCGTAGTGCTCCATTTCTAACATCTTGATGACATACTCAACATATTCATCTTTTTCTTCTTTCGAAACACTTGTTGGACGTCTAAGATATGCCAGGAATCTAAGCGATTCACGTACAGTTGCTGTTTGTAAATGCAAGTCTTGCTGTTGAACATACCCGATAGATCTTTCAAATGAGTTGTCCAATGGTCTACCGTTCACCAATCTTTCACCGTCTGTTATAACACCAACTGTCAATCTCGCTGATAAAGCGTTCAATAAAGTTGTCTTACCTGCGCCTGAAGCTCCCATAAGAGCAGTAACTTCTCCTGGTTTGACCCAGCCATCAACTTGATTCAAAATAGTTCGATCTTCCTCGCCTATTTTGATCTTGTAAACAATATCTCTCCAAAGGAAAGTGCAATCCTGCTTGAAAGACTCGGAAAACTTCTCGCTGAGATAAGTCTTCTCCCTTGTAAGTGGGATGTCATCAAAATCATCAGGAACTAATTGATGCTCGTTAGCACCGCCTGTTCCCTCGACATCTGCTTTCATCTGTAATTGACGTTCTTGTTTCTTGATCTTCTCTAAGGAAGCCCGTTGGAAAATAATAATTTCACCCTTTTGCATGGCTCCTTTGTTAAGTTCACAGAGGACTAAGTAGATAGCAAGGAAGAAAAAGATAAAGCCAACAATTATGCCCCAGTTTCTCCATCTGTGGCTGAAATGGTAATCAAATGCCAGGGCGATGTATTCATCACCGTTTACAAATTTCTGACCCATCTGTGACCCAACCACTGAACAAACACGATATGGGCCTTCTGTAGGGTAACTGCCACCACGAGGAATGAACTCTGAACAAGCAAACTCAACGTTATGGAATTCATTCCCAATCAAAGCCTCAAAAGCATATGCAATGGGGTCAATATAATTAATCCACCGACACCAACCTAACATATGAGGTGTTGGAACAACGAAGCCCGTAAAAATAACCAATGCCATTAATAAAAGACATGCAGGTGTCATAGATTCCGAAATAGAATGAGTTGCAGCACCGACACATCTGAAAAGGTGGGACATTGCTAATGTTCCTGAGAAATTAACCAATAAGTAAAAGAAAAATGCACCAGGTTCTCTTTTCAAATTAATCATGAAATAGTAGACCAAATTAAATGCAAATGCGATAAAAATCTTAGTAGGTAATTCAGTAGCAATACTGGCTAGAGCATCAGCAGAAGGATGATATAAGGCATATTTCTTATGCTTTTCAACAATTTCCCTGGCATCATAAATTGTGAAGATTTCCAAAAGCGAAGAAAATGAGTTGAACAATAAAGCAAAAAAAACAGCAGAAGTTCTTGGATAAAACGAACCTGTCGTCTTCTTTAAATTATAGAAAATTGATGAAATAATAAATGCCATGATCACATTACCACTTATTTGCAATAGGGCGTTTGATGGGTCCCCCATTAATCTCCATACATTTCTTTGGGCCACATATTTCACTTGCATAGGAAATGAAACAGTGTAAGAAGAAGTACTTCTCATACCTTTTGATTGCCTGGCTGAATGATAATCATGGAATTGCTTTTGCATTTCTACCAAATCATTGTTCAAGGCTTTGTCGATTTCATCTATGACATTTTTTCTTTCTAAAGAATTTTGCCAATATTGGTAGAATTCCATTGGTGTTCGAGGAACTCTATTTTCGTATCCTGGTCTGACTATTCTCTCCTTGGGGTTTGTCAATGAAGTCAAGAAATCAGCTGTAGTCTGTCTTGGTGGGCATTCGAAACCCATATTTACAAAGTACTCCTTTGCAGTTTTTGAAGAACCAGAGTAAATCTGGTGTCCCTCATAAAGGAGAATAACCTTATCGAACAATTCATAAGCGGCTTGAGAGCACTGGTAAATTGCAATGATGGGGGTTGCCTGTGTGATTTCTGCAGATGTTTTCAAAGCTCTGACAAATTCTAAAGCCGTTGCCGCATCAAGACCTCTTGTGGAGTTATCCCAACATTGTAATCTAGCATCACATAACGCGACCTCTGCAATTGATACCCGCTTTCTTTCACCACCGGAGACTCCTCGGACATATGAATTACCAACTTTTGTGTTTCTAGTATGCGACAACCCATAGGTTGCCATAACCACGTCTCGCATGTGTGAAGCATATGTGTCACGAGAAATACCATGAGGTCTATTTTGGGGCGTCTTTAACAATGCCACTAATTGTAATGTTTGAGAGACTGTCAAATGAGGGAAATGGGTTTCTGTCTCAGCACAGTATGCAACATCGCCTCTATAATTGTTCACGATTTGATCTGAGGTCAAGCCACTATAGGAAACTACAGAATCTTTGCCCACTTCAAAACCGTAGGTGTGATTTGCAACTGTCTTTAAAAAGGTACTGCAACCGGCACCTGGTCTTCCCAACAAGACAGTTAATTCACCTGGTTTGATGATTCCATCCATAGGTTTCAAGATATCAAACATTTGCAGCCTCCGGTTTTCCTCTGATGTAAGTCTCCTTCTAATGAAATTCCGGATAAATTTATAAGGTGCGTTGACGAAATCCAGCTGGAAATCTTCATCAACTTTGAATCCATGGCAACTCAAATTTTTGTAGAGGAATCCTAAGTTTGCAGGTTTAAAGCTTTCTGCGTTGTTCAACTGCATTTTCCGCAACGATTCAACCCAGAACCGTGAGTCGAACTCGGGTGATTCAGGGTTAAGCTTGGGATTAATTTCAATTTCATTCAAAACACGATTCCCCAAGTTCGGTCCGAACGACTGGTTTGACATCAGCCTGGCCAACAGATTCTGTGAACTTGCAGAAATCTGTCTAGCCAAATTGTGAATGTTTTGCCGGACATCGGAAGTGAATCCACGGTACAGCGATCGACTGGCAGAATCAGTGATATCTTTGTTGAGGTTACTGCTTTCAGAAGAATCCGAATCATTCTCCTTGTTATATTTGTCGTCGGGAACAGAATCAGCGTTGGCTGTATTTGTCTGCTCTTTATCCAGTGACAGCTTGAGACTCGGTGTGTTTCCATTTGAGGTTTCAATATTAGGCAAATCTGGGTTCGGAGAATTTGAACCCATTTGTTTAGGATGCAGTGACAGCTCCAGAGATGAGGACATGTCAGAGTATCAGCTTTGTAGTAATTGCGTTATATGTAATAGTGGTAGTAATACCGTGTATCAACTTATTGAAGTAATATTCGTAATAGTATTTGTTATTGCAAACAAGCGAAAGGAGAACGGAATAGAACATTGATACGATGTCCTTGGTGGGCCTTATATAGCCACAATCAATCTATGTACCACATCTTGAGTCGGGATCACGGCCAGGGGATAAGGAACGGTACTAAACTAACTATTCACACTCTAAATTATAATTACGTTTGTGTCCTACACATACAAGAATATTATACAAGGAGCCACTAGTGAAGTTGAACCGAATACCGAGACTGTCATCAGAGAGAACCTTTGTACAATGAAGCATTCTCACGGAACTCCCGCTTTCATCTCTTTGACAATCGTGTGGCACGAATGACGCTAAAAAAGAAGAGGTTGCAAAATCATCAAGTCTGATGATTTTTTTGCCCAGTCAGTTTTTTTTCCGGTACTTCGTATGGAAATCGCGAACTTGACCCGACCCCATGGGGTGAATCTACCAGTGTGCAGTCAATCACTCCATGATAAAGGGAACATTAAAGAGATTAAGTTTATAAGGAGGCACATTGGTGATGGGATGAGCAGAAGTAGTTGTGTACCTATTGCAAAAGAGGAATTACTATGAGTTAGTATAACGTAGTTCCAGTAAGCGTATGTTGAATAAAGTTATAAATTGTAATTTCTGGAAGCACTCGGTAGTATATTTAATTTTGTTTAAAGCGTTCCGGTGTGTGTGTAAATTTTTCAGTTGTCGTGCCGTATTCTGTATAGATATTCACTTTCCTGTTAATGTATTGTAGACTTCACATAACCAGAGTATAAAAATATCTATTGTAATATAATCTGTCACATGGCCCCGGAGCCTCGGCAACGTCGTTGCTTAACCCCGAAACTTCAAAGAATGGCATGGCATTCTTTTTTGGAAAGAAGAATAAGCCATTTGCACTAATTCCTAATTCCGTTTCGGCACTCGGTAACTCTCACTTACAAAATGTTCCATTTATTTATCGGACCGAATTGAATCCCGGCAACCACACTCCTGGAAACAACTACTTCCGTAGTACCAAGATCTTCTGCAATACTAGTGCCTTCATGATACCGTGACTCGCGTGTCATTTGGGGCTCCTGTTTGAAGGCTGTCTGGAAATACTTCCCTGCATTTTATACGATTCTGTTTAGTTGGCCCGAGGCCAAGTATGTCCAGGTACAGTGCCAAATTTCCCTAGTTGTTTTTTTGGTTCTATTCGTATACATCAGTTTATCAGGTATTCAATGGCATTTAGGTTAAACGTAGAATTCAATAATTTCTTTGTGTATACGATGGATGGCTGTGGTTGATCACTACTGTTACAAAATGATGTTAATCTATGACTATAAAATATTTCTTAACTTTGAAACTTGTACTACTAGTTAACGCTTGGTTAAATCATAATAGTTTATTGTACTAAGTCAATATGATATGGCTGTCATTTATATCTTATACAATGACTCGTCAGTGCCATTCATAAGTTTGGGCAATCTGACAGCAATCCCCACAGGATTCATAACAACATTATTAATGTCCCAGATCCCCAGAGTGTAGTAAACGTCCTTCTTCAAGAATTCAATTACTTCGGCTTCGTTCTCGGCCATCAAGTGGAAGGTGCTACCAGCAAATTGGGTCTTTGCAATGTCCTTATAAATGGCTCCGGCCAGCTTCACTGTACCATCGTCGACGGTGGGGGGGATATTAGCAACATGTTGGGGTCTGACTGCTGAACGGTCAGTATTAGGCTTGTCGTAGATGATAACATTCCATTCAATCTTTTCACCCATCTTTCTAATCGTAGTATGGAACAGTCTGGTTAATCTAAGCATCCAATTGAGAGAAGCTATCACTTGAATTGGAACCGTATTTGTAAGTTAAGTATTTCGTTTTCAGTATTGGCATACAAAGAAAACCATTGGCACTTTCAAACGTCACGTGATATGTTGTTACATAGTGTAATATCGAGTTTCTGTATTTATTTTAAATGCAAATGTATAAAAAAGTAAAGAGTAGTAATAGAATACTAGGTTTAAGCAGGCTTTGATATGATGATAGTTGCTTGGATCAATGCATTGCACTGCAATTAAAGTTCATCGAGCTAGCAGCTGATCACTAATTCTACTGCCATTAATGTAGCAGGATGGAGGGAAATGGTAAATGGGAATAAATATGATAAAATCATTAATTTGGCAGGTGATTCTTGCGATTTATCAAGGTCCAATGGTGTCCCTGATATTGAAAAGTAGGAATTCATAAAGCATCAAAAATAAATGATTTTGTTTTTTTTTTTGAAATATTTTAACTGAATGGAATGTACACCAATTGCTACACATAGCATCTATTGGATTGGAGCAAACACAGGCAATCTTTCCTTTCTGGGACCCAATGCAGCGGTGTCAATACCAGCACCGAATTGGTTGCCGTATGGAGAGTGAGCAGGAATGAGGTTCTGAGGAACGGGACCCAAACCCATTCTTCTGTAAATACGTTGGCCCAAACCACCGTTATCTCTGATAAAATGCTTTACTAATGATTCCTTGTATCTCTTGTTGTAGTTGGCTACCCTTTTTTCTTCTCTAGTGTCTTCCTCTTCGAATAACTTGGTTTGCACTAATGGAGGTGCAAAGGGGTCGTTGTTCTTCCACACCAAGAGGCCTCCCAAAACAGCAGCAATACCGAATATCTTAGTGATGTTAATTTCGACTGTCTTTTCAGGCACATCGTGGTGGCCGTGATCGTGGCCATGAGAAGAGTTAAATCTCTTGAATTGTCTGGTAATTTGTTTGCTGGCTCTAGTCCCTCTTGAAAACATTATGAACTTGTCTATTATATGTGTGGTGCGATGAATGGAAGGTACTGGTAAGTTTAAATGAAGGATGTAATCTAATATGTAGCCTTGTAAACCCTTGGTAGTTCTTCTAACACTACTATTATTTTGTTGTGGAAGTTTTTTTTTGGATTTCCTAGCCTTTGAGTCTTTGAAATGTCGGCTGGCCAGTTGTCCAATAAAATGATTTGTGAAAGTCAAAGTGAAAAGTCGTGCGCATCTTATGTTCAATGTCGTGCGCGACATTGACTGGTTGGTATAACCATTTTGGGGTGAGAACGTTGTATAAGGAACCAAAAAAGGGTGATGTACAGTGGTTTCGCACATTGTTCGGAATAGGTCGTGGAAATTTACATACTAGACTGGCAAGAAATAATCATACCAATAGTGAAGAAATGTTCAGACCTAGTGCGCCAAATTGTTCGCACCACAGGCTTACAATTAGTT
>JAKVQZ010000048.1:0-87593 GCA_030463055.1 Lizanozyma gosingica | reverse complement strand
AACTAATTGTAAGCCTGTGGTGCGAACAATTTGGCGTACTAGGTCTGAACATTTCCTCACTATTGGTATGATTATTTCTTACCAGTCTAGTATGTAAATTTCCACGACCTATTCCGAACAATATGCGAAACCACTGTATCAGTTTTGGTCCATAGAATTCTCAGTAAACTGAACCCCGAAGGAGGCATGCCCCAATGCGGAACACGTTATATTTTTTCAATACAGTAGCTGCAGATGCTAGGTGCGAATACTCTTCAAAACGTATTTGGCATAGAACAATGCATGTACAACTTCGTCTTAATGTATATTACGTGAGTGGACGTGTTTCGTGATCCAGACTATGTGATACAGTATACTTGTTTGAGGAAGCCTGCTACATCTGTTCCCTTCATGACCATTTGGGAGGCGGTCACCAGAGAAGTTGCCGTTTGTGAATCGTATTAACCTGTTCTAGTCACTGGGCATTGTTCGTAGCTGGGGTCACCTAGCTAGCCGTTTTGGATTTAGATAGCGCTTGGAATTTAGGCATTATCCGTAGGAAGAAGTTTGAAAATACACGTCATCCAGGTCGAGTTTTAAATTCCAAAACGTTATCGTAGAAAGCGTAGAAACTGATGGTAGGGGGAGCGGGGGAGGGATCAAAATTAAAGTATACAATTCACAGAATAAAAAGTACTACTTACAGATGCAAAGTATAGGGAAACATTTTGTGTGGTTGAGCAGAAAATGAAAGACTTCTACTGTTTATTCCGTTTAGTTAGAAAATGTGTCTTCATGTACATTATCTATATAGTAATACAAGGGAGAAAAAAAGTTTATTGTGGGAGTGTCGTTAAGTCATAAGCGAAAGAAGGAAGAAAAGTAGGAAAGAGAAGACATCATGCTCTAGAATACCTTTTCGTCCGGAAGAATATAGTCCTCTCTAAAGGTATCATCATAGTCAAGATTGTAGATCAAGTCCCAACCCAATTTTCTGTTTTCGGAAGGGTCGGAGATAGTCATGACTAATGTGGAGTTGTGTTCTCCAACCAATGTGACGCTCAAGCCAAAGTTGTCGTCTGCATGCTGGTAGGTGAAGTTTTCCAATTCCATCTTCTCGGTTTCCAAATTTTCACCTGTGTTCAAGGGATTCAATAAGGTCAAGTTATGGATGTTGCTTGATCTGGGAAGCCGGAAGAAGTCGTAACTCTTAGGAATCTTGGTGTGACTGAGTAGCATGGGCTTCCCCATGGGATCTGGGATCTCTTCATCGGATATGGTAATCTGGTCCTCCTCTGAATGTATCACCGTATCCATAAGCGTGTCTCTCGATTCCAATGTCATAGGTGTAGTGTTGACTGAAGGCATTGATGATTCCTCGTCAACAGAGTATTCACTGGCCAACTCGTATGTGATGCCTTCGTCCATGACATTGGCAGAGCCAAAATTTAGACTCGTGGTAGGAGGGAAGTACATGGATTGTCTCTTCAATGTCTTCGCATTTGACGACGAAGCATGGAGGTTAGGGGCAGACAGCCTAGTTCTCAAAGTTTTGCTTCTGGTAGGAACTATGTTCTCTTTGCCTTCCTCACCACATGACAAAGGTAAGCGAGATGTTGACGATTTGTTGTGTTTCCCCTGTTGCTGTTGTTGTGGCTGTTGGCGATTCAACAATCTCTCTGTGTACTGTTGATTGAGGTTATTTGTTGAAACCGAATTGCTTAATGGTCTGGCAGACTTTCTTCTGAGAGTATTAAGGAAAGATTCCTTACGAGTACTGAGACTGGTGGTGCTGGTACTGGCAGGGATGTTTGTGGTAGATGTGGCAGTGGAAGCGGCGCTGCGGCCACTTGATCCCAACTTGTCGTTCAAGCTAGAATATATACTTGACGATCTAAACATATTGCGCGTTGTCTATTTAACAAAGGAAAGTAAGCACACAATCAATGATAACCTGGTGTCGACGTCAAATAATTCTACGGAATGAAGCGTAAGAATATATATATTTAAAGACTGCTCTGTAGGGACTTGTTCCACGTATAGATTTATATCAAACAATGTTGATTTTCTTTAATGTAGATGCAGCGGCTCAAAGAGGAAATTCTAAACAGTTGTAGTGCAACAGACAGGACTACACTATAATGAGATGAGTGAATGTGGATACAAACACCAATTCTCCGAACCCACAGGAAAAACGCCATTTTGTAGTGGAGGGTTGAATTTAGGATTAAGTGAAGAATAAAGTTTAGAGTTGTAGGAGATAGCATCGATATTGAAGTTGTCAAGAGGGGGAGTAAACACAATGCACTGGTAAATGGTGTGAATACTGAAGAATAAAACTGGCCAGAATTATAAATATCATCCAGTGTATGACTTGTTACGTCCAAATCAGGTTATGGAACGAATTGTGTAATGGGTAATGTGTTCTGCGTGGAGACGCACTGATAGTAAAATGGTTTCCCTGTGTGTGTGTAAACTGTGCGGTTTCAATGTGAACTGTGAGACATTGTATCCATCCATGTCGGTGCTAAACAGTACTGGTATGTTGTCTACTTTTGTTACTCTGTTTCTAGCCATTTCGCTGAAAATGGCCACTTATGCAGCCAGGAGTTGTTCTTCCAATTTAACAATAAACCCTTAAAGTGACAGCTCTACCATAACACATAGGCTTATCAGATTTTTACATTCCTCCACTAAAGGACTGATCTATCAAAGGTTGTTGAGCTCATCGCAAAACGAGAATTTACAGAGTAACCGACATGGGCAACGTATTATCGCGCATACTACACGTGTATATCGTGGAACCACACTCATAATTCGTATAATACAAATAACGATACCGATCATCTCCTTAGATCACTGCCTCAACATCCTAACTCAGTCTGTTCCATCTACGAACGCCCACTATGCGCTAACAGTTTTATCCAAGAATTGTGAATAATTGTACTCAACCCATATTTTGCCATTCTCGTACGTAAACTATTTACAAGTTCTACACCATATTTGCCCCACACATCTTACCTTCTCCATTGGATCAACAACGTAGATTCCCCTAAGAATCTACTCCCAAAACCCCTTATCCCCCTTCCAGTGAAAAAAAAACGCGTTCTGTCCTAATCGGGACAACAAGTGCTAATACCAAAAAATACCTTTCTTTTGCAACTTTCGTTGATCAGCCTTCTCTATCTATTCCTCCAGTACTCAAACCTGTTGGCCGCTGACATCTGTGTGGTTGCCGAATAGGGCACTCCGGTTTCAGCCGTGACAGCAGCATATTCATCGTCTACGCCATAGAGTGGAGCAATGAGTTTCAGTGAAAACAGATTGTTACCAGAAAACGTCTTTAACTGTGCAACGCTTCTTTCGCTCCACTTCTCCTTCTTAAGGGGCGATCCGTTTTTGTCTCGGCCCGAAAGAGTCTTTCGGGTGTACGACACCAAAGGGTCGCGTACACAGACATCCTCCGCGGGCATGGCCTCAGGAATGTAGACGGAGATCAACTGGTTGTTGGCCTTCCTGCCTGTGGGAGTAATGGTGATGTGGCCAAAGTCTTTCAATACCAAGTCAATTTCGCCAAAGAAGGGAGGGATGTAGAGTTTTCGCAAGGGAAGTCCTGAAAGAGCAAAGAAGTTGGCCAATTCCTGCGATGGCTTCTCGTAGACCTCTTTTGCCTTGGAGATGTCACGAAATACGTGGTGGGGGAAGTTGATACAATTCTTGAATCGAATTATTGTATCATCTGGCACTTCGACAAATATAAGACCTCCAACTGTGACTACCTGACGAGGTTTCATCGAGTAATACCGTGCATCATAAGTCCCCTTCTTAAAGATATCCAATCCTTTGCTAAGAAGTTTGATGTTTGCGGGTTGCATGTGCTGATAAATCCCTGTTCCGGCCACATTTGAAAATCCAGGTACATCGTAGACAGGTTTCTCATCGAATTCGTACTCTATGAACCCTCTGGTGAAACCTGGCATGTGCGAAGTACCACTACCATTCTTCAATTTGAAGAGCTCTGCCTGTTTTCTTTGCTCCCGGATCTGTCTGTAGTAGCTGGTGCCAGCCTCTTTTTGGATCTTCAACTTCTCTCGTTTGTTGTAGAGTTGCAATTCCTTAGACGCCTTCTTCTGCTCATGGAAGTATAACAAAGAATTAAGAATGGTGGATTTTCCGCTGTTCACATTTCCAATCAAGTAGCTGTTGTAGTCTAAGAAATTGCTTAATTCCTTGATGTTCCAACTTTTCTTCCCACTTACCAAAAGCACATTTTCAATACCATACTTCTGTCTGAAATACTGCGAGAAAAAAGTCTGGCCGTACTTGTTAGCCAACTCCTTAGTCTGAAAGAGCAAGTCTGCCTTGTTGATAACAATCCGAACCTTGTTCTTTGGCCGATACTCGAATACTTCCTCATTCACACCGAGGGGGAAGTCAACACAGTTAACCACATACACAAATGTTCCATTTTCAGGGATAGTACGTAGGACTTTACTTACGGATTCAATGGGATGTTCTGCCAAATTATAGGTACTATTGAAATTAGCTTTCCGACATCTGACACACTCGATCTTATCATTAGCAGTTGATTTCTTCTCCGGAGAAACAATGGTTTCAGGTGGCGCCATCTCTGACAGAACTCCTAAGAGCTCCTTGTCCTCACCAGATAGCTGGTTCATGTACTTCTCGTATATCGCATCTTCAGGTCTATTGACTACTCGTTTGGAGAAAGTCCCAGGAAGGATGTAGTATCCAGGATCTGAAGGCTTGTTATTCTGAAGTTGAATTCCACATGATCTGCAGTGCGGGAACACTTTGGCCATTAAACTGGGCAATACTGAAGACACAACATCGTTGCCGTTAGAAAGGTATCTTCCGTTTAATCGTTGTAGACACCATGCTCTGGCCCACGATCGTATCATCTTGCCAGTGTTTCAGTTCAATTCAAAAAGTCTACTAGTACATCCCCATATTCTGTAAATGTGGAGTCGAAAATTTTGAGATGAGTAGGATTTGGATTGGTTTTTCCATTTGTTACCCACGACAAACATTAGCTAAGCAAACAGATTCCAAGGTAGAGCTCTATAGATTACTAACACTACATAAACATGGAAGGAAAGCAAATTCTAAGCCATAGAAACGGATACTGTGATTATGTGGAGAAATTTATACTTGAAGAAAGAAACAGGAAAGTTAGCATACTTTGACAAAATGCGTTCCCACTTGCCAACATAATTGATAAACTGTCAATCAATGACAGGTTGATTTTCATCAGCACTTGTCAATTGCATTTACTCGATTCAGAAGTAAGACGAGAAAAAGCTATATTGTCAAACACTTTTGTTAGTTGAATGATACAGCTGCATGAGAAGCTAAAGACCATTCCAGGCTGTGCTTCTTTCGATAAAATGATAAAATGATTACAATTTGCCTACATGAGTAAGTCGGTATTTTTGTAGTTTTGTCTGTGATTAAACCGTCACGAAGATATCTCACGTCAGTTGTAGGTTATAGCATCAGAGGAACAACAATTCCTCACAAAAAAAGACATCCGTAGTTGCACTCATTTCAAAATGGGATGGACTTTGTACACCTAATCACGATAATTTATTTTTGGAAATAGTTTGAACTTGATGTGCTAGATTACAGATTGGTTTCACTAGTACTGTCAAAAAAGTAGGTGACCTGTAATTCCAAAATCAGTTACCATAATACTTGCTGCTTTATACTCATGGAATGGCTCTATCAGATTGTTCTAGCTCGGCCAGATTTGTACTTAACAATTGCAATCATAATAGCACTGTCTTTAAATAATATTGCACATGGGAAAGCGTGTCTTTCTTATAATATGGCTTTATGCCATTTGTTCCTTATTGTTCCCATTCCTTCAGTGAGAGGGAATTGTGCGAGAGAGTCGTTGTGGTTGTGAGGCTCTATTTACTTGAGTTTCAATATGCTTTACTGCCTTGTGATGGATTTCTTATGTAGGATAGCAATGAGGTTAAAATATCACATCCGTTTAACAACTGTGACTTTTACACAAGTGAAAGAAATTAAGTTTGTTATGGGCAGCTAATTTAGATGTACCCACGAGTTTACCCATGAGGTAGAGGTCGAAGTAATGTTCCGGGGAAATAGTGAATGCTAAATCGTCCTTACTGCACTAAGGTTTTCCCGGCCTGGAAAGCTTAAATTACTGTCAGAACTTTAATGACCTCGTAAGATTTTACTCTTAGCGAGAGAAATGAAAAAAAGTTGAATTAATGAATGTTTCTTACTGTGTGACCACAAGATAGGGATACTTGACGATCAGAATATACTAGTTCATGCACGATTTAGTCGCCTTTGCTTTACAAGACTTTTACTATTTTAGTGAATGAGCCGAATGAAAATCATTTCTAAATCCATTTGGATTTTATTGTTCCCATACCTTGAAGAGAAAGAAAAAGAAAATACCACGTACCACCACTAGTCCAGACGTTGGACTCTTATAACATACATGCCGAAGAAATCGGTGTACCCATGTCACCCCTGGTGTGTGTGTCGGGGTTATGGGTTGGAAATACTGTACCTGCTCATAAATTATTGCATTGCATAACGTCACATTACATGCAAACATGCATTATCATGCGTTTATTGCATTATTATTTGGGAATGACCACTTCTCAAGAAAGCCTTCTTAGTCGCAATCTTTTTTGATAATTATTACATGCCTCATCAGCATATCAGAGTATACCGGTACTGGACCAAGAGGTTCACTCGAGTAGGAATATGAGGAATAAGCTTAAATTCTTCTGAGCCAAACCCCCTGAGATCAATTAATTTACACCTTCCTGCATTTGTCTGCTTTATTGTTCAAAAGAAAAAGAAACAACCAATCCAGGAACACACAGCGAGGTCATTATTAAAAGGAGAGCTTGTCTATTAACGACAGAAAATTAAACGCAAACATGCAGCAGATCATTGGCATGCATAAAATTCTTCCGGACGCTAGAAATAACCTACGCGAAAAACTAAACTAAACTTACATAGTTAAGGTTACCTGCGGATAACCCTAGTGAAGATAGTTGATCAGTACCAGTTACCGCAGCAGCCGATATAACAGCTCATGAATGCTCAGTTACGGTCTTCAAAGTTTAAAAATAAAATTGTGTCCTGGCACAAAGCAAGTACCTGTCGAAAAGGTAAAAATTTGTCCGCTTCTTGTCCTATTCCCAAACACCTTTGGAACATGGAATACAAAGCAACCGTAAAGAAAGAAATGATAATACCGGCTGAGCTTCCCCCAGCTACAAAGAGGCATAGTTTAGGTGCGTAGATTGTGATTCAGCAAGGCGTCATGGCTCACTTCCACATGCCACTTGCAATGTTGCATAGATGATTTTTCTCTTCTTTCGTGTATGTGTGGCCAATCTATGCTAGGGAGTGAATGTTCTAAAAACTAATTGTTCTACTATGCTCTCAAACAAGTATACTGACAGTACACCACATCACAGGTACGGTTGCTACTTTTTTGCAGTAGAGGCACTCTTCAAAAGAGTGAGCCCCTTTTTTTGTCAGACCTGTTCGTGGATTATGTAGAGCCACTTCATGCCATGCTGGTGGTTTAGATCAAGAATGTTCCTTAAAGACCAAACACATGCGATCCACACCCTACCACACATACGCGCACGCATGCAAGTCTTTCTACTTACACATTTACAATTTACTTGCATAGTACACATTCGAGTCCATGGAACACAAATTTGCCCTTACTTTATTGTTACTTGTACGAACTTATTGACCCGAGGTTTGGACTCATGTTGTCAATTGTTGAAAACTAATGATACACTCAAATGCCAGTTTTATAACCGGTTCTAGATGCACTCGGAGTTACATTCATGCGAAGCGGAAGGGTGGAAATTGTTCCCGCACCACTTGTAGTTTGAAAGGTAAATCAAATTATTGGGAAATGGACGCACAATTACATATTAGTATAAATGTTGCCAACAAGTTCACCAACCAAATTTGATCTTGTGGAACAGGAGACACGAATTAATTTATCCCATTAAAACTTGAATTAAGAATTCCAAAGAAATGACATTCATTCAACGAAGGCCATCTAAGGCCACAAATTTACGAGAGTCCAATACTATCTTCCAACAAAACTATATTCCACTGTCTTTCTGTACCGTTTCAGGCAACCATTATCAAGCCAACTTTTCAGCCTACGTTTAGTTCCCATTGCTATGCTAGCCTTCGTATGTTTCTGTTGGAATCGGAAGTAAGAGGTGGTGGTTTTGGTAAACTAGATTCATGAGATAAAAACAACCACAATTGACGCTCAGCCGAGTACACTCCACAGGAATAATAAGTTATGCTGCAGCATTGTTCGTTTCTGTTTCCTGTTCCGCTTCTTCTTCACACAATCAGAGCGCATGCACGTTGGCCCTCTTTTATTGTGGAATGCCTGATGATGCACTCTTTTTATGTTTGATAGTTCATCTGCAGACGCAGAGGCGGTAAAGGGAAATAGGTGGAACAATATGGTGTCCTTCAAAGTAGTGTTAGTCTTTTCTTGTAGTTTAGAAGAATGCCACCGTACCTCAATGCACTCCTAGCCAATAGCAACTTCGGAGGAGTTGTCGTGAGAAGCACATGCGAGGTACCCCAGGTGAAAACTTTCTCAACCACTGCCTCTACATACAGCAAAGAAGAATAGAACTCTACAAATTTAATGCTGGGATGCCCCATAATCTGGTGATGAAGTGAAAAGGAAAAAGGGGAAGCTCCCCAATTATTCTGGCAAGGTATCATGCTTTCCCGCGTCACTTGCCATAATGTTGACACCCTCCCAGATGTTCCCATGCTGTTGTCTTAGCACGGATATGGAGGTAAGAGGGCAATTTTACATTGCCAGATTATGCGCAAACTGGTGACATAATTGCAGGACGGTATTTTTTTTTAGGGTTTGGCAATGGGCTTGGTATTCTTTCGTAAATACACGTTCCGCTGGGTGATTCTCAGACATGCTCTAAGTAAATGCTCAATTTAGAAAAGAAGTATTCAAATGATTGGAGTTATTTCTTGCTCCAGCGATCCCAGTATTCTCCAACCAAGTGCATAATCATGTGGTAGAGAACCTTGAAATTTAAGAAATAATTGGGGACTGCTATATTGATTATAAAGCACAACCAATTGCAAGCTGAAATCGCCTTTTCGTCCTCCTTTTGTCTCCACCCGAATTGGCCTTCCCTACTTTATGTTCTAATTACCGTATAGTGCTGAAATTGTTGAGTTCAATACACAGAGACACTTACTTGAAATTTTTGCGGGGTCTTTTCTTTGCGACCAACCTCCAAACATGAAAAGGAATGCATCACCGGCAGTTGAGCTTAAGTATTGAAGGAAAACGTACATCTCCGAGCCGAGACGTGCCTACAGCGCTTCTCCCGCTTTTGCTCATTTTCTGATTCATAACATGTTAGACATTTTTGAATTCCTGCGTTCCTCTCATTTTTCAAGGTGCGTGTCAAGTAACCTTTACGGGATTCTCAAGATTTCATTGAGAGTTGCACCAAGTATAAGAGAGGAAAACTTCGCCTCAACCTAACCTTTTTTTTCGTAGAATCCATTTTGAATCATTGTCATAAAGGGTAATTACAAAGGTTTTTAAGCCATCAGCAAAATATATCCCTGGGCCGTGAAAAAGTCAAGTTAAAGAGTGTGAATTAAATTGAGTAGAGCAATTATTTACAGAGCCATCAAACGTAAACCCCCTTTTGGAATAATGTTCGTGACCAGCAAAAAAAAGATGTATACCTGGCTTGCCCTCTTTACCGTATTTGGCAATGACCACTCCCCAAGCAGATTGTAACCCAGGGGACTTGCTTATTATCAATAAGGAGAAGATAGCAACATACAGATGGTATGTACGAGTTTTAGCTACCTAAACAAGCGTGTGCATGAGTGTGAGTGTGAGTGTGTCTGCACATGCATTTCCTATCATTGGTTCATCTAGAACTATGATGACTTTTCTTTCCTTTTTACTTTTTTCAGGCCCCTTTCTTCCTTGTTAAAATTTTGATAAACCTACAGCTGCCGCGTTGGTCGCCCACTTTCGCCCACTTCTTCTTGGGTAAGCAAACTATTAACCCTACAGAGTTGTGAAACGAACCCTGGTGTGTATAACAATGCAACAGTTAGGAAGTAACCCCTGATTGATAACCTCAGGTTCGGAAAAGCAGAAAATTTTCAGTTAGAAACACATAGAGCAAGTAAGACTAATGCATGAAGAGATCATACCAGGATCGTAATAGTGGTCATGATGCAAACATTAGTGGCAGCGATTATGATACTACTGATGGTTATGAAAGCAATATTCTGTTTCGCGATGAATGGTCACACTTGTAGCGATGGCTGATTCTCTATGCTAGTGAACAGTTCACTATTCGCTGTTATTTATTGCATAGAAGACGACCTTAAAACCACAGTGAGGAGTTCCGTAGGTGCAGAATCATACTTGCATTAATTTTTCTCCACTTTTCCGTTGGAAAAATGAATGCATAACAGCGTGCCAAAAGCCTCACCTTTCGTTCTCTGCAGCCTCTACATTGGTGCTCATGCGTCAGATTGGCCCAGGTTTACTTATTGCCGTATTTGCCGGCTTTGGGATTATTAGTTGAGCAGATGTAATTCTGCAAAACTGATTAGGGAGCCCATTGAAAAATAAAGTTTCCTTAATTTATGGACTTGATTTAGTTTTTTCGGAAAGAATTACGATATGTTCTGTGTGTGGCCAACTGATAGATGTGTGGGCTCTTTCGATACATAGTACCATTGATTTTTCACCCTTTCGGTGGGATGCCAAGTGCTGCCATGTACAGCGGCTAAACGGCCGTTGTCCAGTCTTACTAGTGTTTAATTGTTAGCGCCCTGCTATTGCTGTGGCTTTTATATTTTTATATTAATTTTATTGTTGGACAACAGAAAGCACGGTGCCGTCACCTTGCAAGTAGCTGGTCCCACAATGGATATGCTTACGCCTATGCTGCAGCCTTGCCTTACATTCTACCGAAATGCAGCAAGTAAATGGAAACCATGTGGAAATCTCAGCTTCCATCCCAATCCCAAGCCCGAAATATCTACAGGATGCAGAGCCCCAATAACAGGATATAAAATTGGAATGGGAAAGGCTAAGTTTGAAAGAAAAAATGTCTGGTAATATCCACAACCGCCCTTACATTTTGGAATGTACGTATTTGACGCGATGCAGAAATGGCAATCAACCACTGCAAACTAAGCGTTCCTGATCTAATTTTCCTTATTTGGGTACTTGTCTTTCCCTTTTGTTGGAGGTAACAACGCAAACTCTTCTGACCGTGTTGCCATCGAATAGGAAACTTGAATCATCACCTTGGGGCTATGCTTTGTTTCGGTGGAATGTAGTTGGTTTCTTGATAAGCATATACAGACATCATTCGAAATAAAATCCTACCACTTGAGCTAGGGTGAATTGTGGTATAAGTTAGAGTACAAACTGTAATAAGTGAAGAGAGGGGGGGGGGGTTGGTGTAACATGACCCCTTGTGCATCACTCTCACAACTCTCTACATCCTTAGTACCTGCCTGTATATTTCGGACTCAGGGCTTTAGTCAATATAAAATGCTGCTTACCTAAAGAATATGTTCTAAACATATTTGAGCCTATGAAACAATTACACTAATGTGAAATGTCAGCCCAAGCACGAGCAGATTCTCACAAGTCTGATATGTGCACGGTGAATCCTCATTGTACTAACGGGGTCAATTACAACGCCTTGAAAATAGGCCCTTACTTCGTCGATGTGACATTGCCTTCTTTATGGAAGTCTTATCATAGGGACTAACGTCGTTCTCGGTGGCTCATTTGCGAGAAAGGTGTGCATCGCCAATATATATCAAACCTAAATCGAGACAATAATGCCGCTTAAACTGATTTATACACATGAGGTTAAAGGAAAAATAATACGTTTTCGGATACCACACCCCTCAATTCTTCAGTTACTTCATAGACTTGGCTCCTTTTATATGTAGCGCTGTCAGTACAACTTGAAAGTTTCGTTATTGGTTTTTGAATCTCAAAAGAGCACAACAGGAAATTCAAAGCACCTCTATAATCTTTGGCCCCAACCTACAACAGAAACACACACGCAAACAAACAAATAAAATGACAAACCGAGAGTTTTTCCATACAGTTTCCCCTTGTTGACCATGTAAAAACAGCCGGATCGCAGTGGCTCTAAATTTTTTTTTTGGCAAATGAGCCGGTCCACTCAATTAGAATCAGGATCGTGACAAGTGCTAGGTTCGTAACATGGTATGAGTAGGTTATTTCTTCTTGTTTTGGAAACGTCAATTAGATAACAAGTATGCTACGTCTTAAACGACGAGTCCCATGCATGGCCATGGATAGTAAATAATTACTACCAAACCAGGCGTTGTAGCACCAAACCCGAATCTGCCCTTAAGCTTGCCTATTCAATCTTTTCATTATTTTTTTCTTGCAAACAATTCCCGCCCATTTCATAGTTACTATTAACCAGAGGACCAAGTGAGTGACCAGGTATAGACCACTGTCTTTTTGTTTGGAAGTGGTAGCACCATAACACTACCAACATGGAGGTAATGCACACACGGCCGCTTGAAGATTGTGTGGAACAAGTATAGCATATTTTTTATTTCGGAACAAGAGACCTGTATGCTTATATGCACTGATCGTGGAAGCGCAGCCAGTACGCGCATTGCATATTGCGTATGCATTGCAGAAAGTAAATAACAAGTTTGCACAATCGATGAAGCATTGGGGCTAACACAGTGTGATAACCTATTATTAACATATTTGACTTGTTTTGTTGCCAGCGTATTGTTGTTTTAGAATTCTGCACTGGACGCAAAATGCTTGGTGGGATGCAGAAAATAATTGCGGGTACCCAAACTATTTTACACATTGTCCGTTTTATTTTTTGGTATGCAAAAAATGGTGTTTAACAGCTTCCATGGGCAGCAAAAAGTTTACTTCGTTGGGAAGGATACATGGAACAAACCCCTTGCTGTTGTGATCTTATCCTCATATCATCGACGCTGGAGATTAGTACTTGTTTACTTACCGTTCTTCTTTTCTTTCATTTTATTTGACTATTCTTTTACGTTTCCCACCTACTAGTAGTATTCCTACTAGGATTGTTACATATCATTACTTTATTGATTTGCAATCGCACTCGTCAATTTTCCCGCCAATCCTTGTATCAAATTCCCTTCCATAAGAAAATTCCATCCTTCATTGCCCTTATTAATATCTTCCATAAATCCCTCTTATTCCAATGACTAAGCGTGCTTCGGCAGAATCTCCGGTTACCGTCAAGCGCCAGCATACTTATCAACAGCAAGCTGCTAGCTCAGACTATAACACCGAAGCCGCCGAAACATGGATTGCCTGTGGTAAATGTGCAACTACCTTGGGCTTATATGTTTTGGCTATTAGAGCCTTTGAAAGCGCAGTCCAACACGATTCTGGTAACGTTGAGGCCTTGATTGGATTTTCACAGTCATTGCGATTCAATGACATACATGTTAACGAGACTTTAGGACTGCAAGCAGCCATAGAAAAGTTATACCGCTCCATAGAGTCCATTCCGAGCTTACTGAAGCATTATGAAATATTCCAAGAGTTAGCTGAATGCTATTTACTAGTTGGCTTCAATGAGCAAGCGCATCAGGCAATACAGGCTGCAATCCAGTTAAATGGCAACAACCCATCCCTTTGGCTTCTTTCCGCACAAACATTGATCAGGGCCGGTGCAAGGCAACATGCTGCCAATGCGCTCAACAAGTGCTTGTCTCTTTTACCTGAACAGTTGACATCTCCAATCAAAGACGAATTTGGCCAAAATGACCCTAGCCACAATGTAGAAATCGCCAGAAGAGCGCACGCTGAATTGGCAGCTATTGCTGCTGCTGATGGTAATATTGAGTTATCCATAAAGGAGTTAACACTGACGTTATCATTGCCCCCTCCTCCATTATCTCGAATAGATGAACATATTGCCTTATGGTGTGCTCTTGTTACTGCAAAGGAGAGAGATGGTGATATCCAAGGAGCTTTACAAGCGTGTGAGCAGGCTGAATTAGCTGTTGGAAACTCGCCTCGAATCTTACTACTCCATGCGTACTTGTTATTGTTGACCAGTGAAGAACAAACATCCAAGAGTCAAAGTTCCAAAGTTGAAGAACCCATATATCGCGCAATAGCTTTGTTGGAGAAAGTTATTGACTTGGAAAGAGACCCCAAAAACCCCACATCACAGCCTTCAAGTGATGGTGACTTTTTGCCTTGGTATTTAATGGGAAAGGCATATTCACTTTTGGACAACCCCAGAGCAGCATACAATTCCTACCAAGTTGCCTTGAGAAGAGCTTCTAGCTCTCCAATCACCTGGTTGTCTGTTGGGAGATTATATCTACAATTGAACCAGTTATCTGATGCCCTTGATGCTTATTCACAAGCTCTTCGTGTTCAAATTGACGAAAATTCCACAGGGACAGCTACTGCTTGGGACGGTCTCTCTTGTGTTTATGAAAGATGTGACGACCAATTAATGGATGCTGCTGATGCCTGTTCAAGATCAGCTTTATGTTACAGAAACATTGGAGACGTTAAGAATGCTCAGTTTTTTGAAGACAGGTCAAAGATATTGACAAAGGCTTCGAAGAAGGAAGGCCCTGTTCCACCATTGAGAGATCCACCGGATGTTCCACCCTTCTTCTTACGTGATTTGGTTGCATTGCTTCCATCGGAAAGAATTGCCTTTGTTCAAGGTTCGCAACTTCGTCAACAACAAATGCAACAACAGGTGCAAGTTCAACCACTGGGAGGTCAATCTCAAGCCTCTCCTTCGCAAGCTCAAGCACAAACCCAACCAGCACAGAAGCAATCTCCTGGACAAGTCAATCCACTGGAAGTTCCTCAGCAGACTAGTCAACAACACACACCCCAAATTCCAGCAGAAGTTAAAGTGGTTGCTGGCGCTCCTCCTCAACGGTCCCCTGCAGCTCAACAACAATACCCTCAATCTGGTATCCGTCATCAGGGTGCTCCAATTCATGCTGGACAACAGCCACTGCAACAGCAATGGTCTCCACTGCAACCAGGTCCTCACCCAGCTCCACAACCACAGCCACAAGCTCAACCACAGCTTCCTCAACAACCCCCACAACAACCTCCTTTCCCTCAGTATTATTACCAGCCAGCTCCTGGCACTCATTTCTCTCCACAATTAGCCGGAGCCCAACAGAGTAGCGCCCACACCCCACAGATACAGCCGATACAACAGGGACAACAAATTGGTCAAGCCGTGCCAAATGGCACCCCCGTGTTCCAGCAAGCACATCAGGGACAACAAAGATCTCCATTGATTCACCAGTTAATTCCAAACGGCTACCCATATCCACAACAAGTCCAGGCACAGCAGATTATTCCCGGAGCTCCGCCAATGTTGCCCCACGGGTATAGCTATGCCAGCCAATGTGGTATTCCAATCGGTGTTCCTCAGCAGCCAGGCCAAGAAGCAACTGCACTTGCAAACGGGGCTACTGCAGTTCCTGGTGCTGTACCACAGCCTCCATTTCCACAGCATGCTCCCTACGCTCCTTTAGTCAACACCTGGAGACGCTAGAAGGCCATCGACGCATTGACGGAAGCTGGCTCCTTCAATGAAGATAGTTTCACCACCAGTGGACGTGGACAATTGTATAATATCATTGAGTACATTTCAGTGAAAGACAGAGAAAGATACTTTAAGACGATGTATATTAGCCAAGTCAATAAACATACACAGGTATATTATTTTAATTGCTTTAATTCAGAACTTTATTTATTTATTTATTAACTATTACTGTATCTAATTGAGTTGTTGCAACAAATGCATTATATCTTTCCACGTTCCCTCATACACCGATTCTACAGCGCCGTTTTCTGCTTCCAGCAAAGGTAGAACCTTAAGTTTTAAAGAGCGGGCCCTGTCCACTCCTTTTCCAGAGGGTACCATGATAGGAAGCAGTGTTTCCAACATTCCCAACAAGTCAGTAGGCGAATCACCCACGTACCACACGTCATTATTTCCAGTGGTATATTTAGCCTTCAACTCACGTACCCAAGTGCGCTTATCGATACCTGTTCGTAGATGTATATCAGGACTCCATTTCCCCGTGAGAGTTTGCAGCAGTTTATCAGTTTCTAGTCTGTTGACTGCGATTTCGCTTACAGGAATGCTGTGATAGGTAAGAGTGTTTTGGATGATGAGTTCCGTCCAATTGATGCTAAGAATCACCAACGGAATGTTGTGTGTTTGGCAGAAACGAGCAACATCACCGAAGTGGGAATCGATTTCGACTGTCACATCGGCAAACGCAGAAACAGGCACATGGGCAAAAAGCCCGTCGTCTTCTATGGCCCTTACGCTACTGAGCTCCACTGGCTCCATGCCGCTTTGGAACCGAGTCTCTGAGCGCACATCCTCTGTGGGATAAGCGTTGCCTCTGCTCTTCCACTGTGAGATATACTCGTTGTACAGCTTCATGTAGATGTCCACATAGTGAGAGAACGGTATGGTATAGTTAGGCTTAGCTCTGTATGCCACTTCTGCCACGGTGGAAATCGTATCTTTCACGGTGACAGTTTCGTCCCAATCGGCAATGACCAATTTGGGAAGCTTAACCAATGGCATTCGCTTGCTTTGTCGTAGTAATTTAAGCGGTAGCATGCCGTAGTCCTGGCATTGGTGTGGTGATTATCGCAGAATTCACACACGCAGGGTAGTTGGATGAGACTAATGTATATAACAGGGTGACATCTGATGGGAAGCGCCGCATCCGGCACATGAAAGTATATAAATATTCTCTCTCCCCCCTTAAAAAAAGATATGGTCCAACTCTTTTTGTATCAAATACGTTATTACATTCCATTGAGTAGTGCTACGTTAGAATACTTTAATATTATACCAGGATGGGAAAAGAATTCGGTGAATTGGGCAGTCTTTTGAACTCCAAGATCGATACATCTAACGAGAAGGAAAAGCAATCGGTCGAAAGCTTCCTTGCCAAGTCCTATGGCAAGTTTGGTACCAAGTACGAGAGTGCAGAGGGTAAGCAGAAGGAAGAGCTTGCCAACTTGATCTTGGGGAAGTTCGAGTCCTTCAAGAAGGACCAATGAATATTAACCTGCCTAGTGAAGAGTTTGTATAAGGGAATGAACGATTGAATGAAAACCGTCATCGCTTTTTGTAGAATTTCCCCTTCGGGTATACAAATTTAATATCTCCAGAAGTGGTTTTGCTTAGTGCCTCCTAGTGTCGGGTGCTGTCCCCAAACGGAACTCTATCTCCTGTAACATCGTAGAAATATATAAATACCCCGAACCAAAGTTTATCGATAGTAGTAAAGATGTTTTTAGAACTTGCTATAATAAACTATCTCATATTATGTCTGGGGAAGAAAATGCGAAGGCTTTGGGCATAACCCCAGAACAGACACAACGGTTTATCGATATCATCAGTAGGGCAATTAATCCCACCCACAACAAGAATACTGAACACACCATCCACAACGTAGTCAACTATATCCAAGATTCGATCTACAGAATGGAAAACAGTGAAGACAAGGATAAGACTTCAAAAGAAATCGTTAAGGACATCGGAAACAAGTTCAAGGCCTGGGCCGACACAATAAACGCCAGAGAAAAACAGAAAAAAAAGGGAATAAGAGGATCCAAGACCGGTTAATGGATTCTAGTAGTTGCAATGAAAGTCACAATCAATATTTGAACGTGATATTTCAAATCAGGTGTAGAAACAAAGACGTCAATAATAAGTCTGTGGCGGACATTATGTCCCACTCTCACGTGAACTCAACCCCAGTTATTTGTTCAGTTTCCATAAAGTACTGGAATCTTTCTATGTATAAACATTAGTCACTTTTTACTTGTTCAATTTTACTTACAAAACTACAATGAAGCTTTCTAACGTAGTGGCAGCTTTTGCGGCTGCAACTGTAGTTGAATGTTTTGTATTGCCGGAAAACAAGGAAATATTTATGCAATTGAATGCTCAATCACCGGAGGGTACAGGTTTGGAAGATTACACCGTCGATAACAAATATTCATTATTACAATTGCACAAGTCACTTGTGGACATATCATCAGTGAGCTTCAACGAAACAGAAGTCGCAAAATACTTGGAAAAGTACTTGACAGATGCTGGAATTACCGTGGAACTCCAATTGGTGGACGAACCTTCGCCAAACTTCAAGGATAAGAGATACAATGTATATGCCTACTTGGGCCAAACGAGAGACACTAAGATAGTTTTGACCAGTCATATTGATACAGTTCCTCCATTCTTTCCTTACAGAGTTGAAGGATCTAAAATTTATGGAAGAGGTTCGAACGACGCAAAGGGTTCAGTGGCCACACAAATCATCACTTTCTTGGATATGGTATCGAAGAAAAAAATCAAAGAAGGTGATGCTTCCCTCTTGTTCGTTGTGGGTGAAGAGGTCAATGGTGGAGGCATGAGATTTGCCAGTGACCATTTGAATGCTACTTGGTCGGTTGGTATTTTTGGTGAACCCACAGAGCTCAAACTCGGGGTTGGCCATAAAGGAATGTATATATTTGAGTTATTAGCCGAAGGCAAAGCCGCTCACAGCGGATATCCTCAGTTGGGTATCTCTGCAACAGAAGCCCTTATTCCCTTGTTGAGTGATTTGCTCCAGTTAGAACTTCCTGTTTCTGATTTACTTGGTCCATCGACAGTTAACATTGGTAGAATAGAAGCTGGTGTTGCTGCTAACGTTGTTCCAGCGAGTGGTTTTGCAAAGATCTCCATCAGAGTAGCCGCAGATTACGATAAAGTTGTCCAGCTAGTCAAGGACACTGTGAAGGACAGAGAACACATATCATTCAAAGAATACCAGGGCGTCAGACCGCAATATTTAGACTACAAGGTTCCTGGGTTTGAATCGATCATATTGGCGTACAGCACCGATGTTCCAAATCTCACCACGCCGCTCAGTTACAGATTCTTGTACGGACCAGGATCTATATTTGTAGCTCACGGAGACCATGAATACGTGGACAACCAGGATCTTCTTGATGCCATCGACGGGTATACCAGATTGGTTGACCATGCATTGCTGTTGAATTGATGTATACAATCTCTATATCCATTATGAGTGTAAGAAATTTTCGATAATGGACTCAAACTTATGTATATTGTTTATCTAGCTGTTTGTAAGCATCGAAGTCTTGGAAATGAACGACGACAAACGGCAACTGAACAGAAGCCCAGTTCCCACATTTCAGCAATGAACTACATATCAAAGTAATAGTCAACGACCTTGTATTCACTATGTACACTGGCTGAAGATTAAGGAAAAGAAGAAGAGAGAAAGAAGAGGAATATTGAAAAAATGACCCTTCAAAAGAATTTGCATTTACTTAATTTTCAGGTATTACCCGCAACTTATTTGGTATAGTGAATCTTTCCCAGGAGATGAGATCGATTGGCAATTCGGATTTATGGCACTTTAACGATATTCACACAATTATACGGTAAAATAAGCGAGTGAAGATGTCAGACAAGGTCCCAGCATGGAAGAGACTCGGTCTTAAGGTGCAAGAGGTAATCGGCGAGGATCCTCTTGCATTGACCACTCATTTAGACGGTTCAAAGATAACCAAGAAAGAAGGAAAGGCACTTCGCAAACAACAAGAACAGCAACAGACATTGAAGAGAAAGGCTGAAGATGGCAATACAGAAGGTCCACAAAAGAAGCCACTGAAGAGAGTGAAATTGCCTAAGAATGAACGTCCCCCACCTCCTTTGAAGGATCAATTGGTGTATTTGAAGCAGTACAGCGAAGATAAGGATAACTGGAAGTTCAGCAAGCAGAAACAGAACTGGATATTGAAAAACATCAGAATAATTCCCAGGGATTTCGAAAAGGCGTTGTTCAAGTATCTTGAGGGCTTGCAGGGAGGATCCAGAAAGTGGATTGTGGAAGACATGAGAAAGGTGATAGCGAGATGGAACGTGATTGCTGAGGAAGCAGAAAGGAAAGTGCAAGAGAAGTTGGAAAATAGAACAGAACAGACAGAAGAGGAAAAGGAACAAGAAAAGCAAGATAGTAATAAGAAGAGCACAACAAAGGAAACCAAACAGAAACCTCAGCCTAAGGCATCGCCTAAGGAAGAAGACCCTGATTACGACTATGCCGTGAGATGCAGAGAAATAGTCCTCATACTTGATGAAGAGAGGATACCGCTCAAGGGTGTTGATTTTGTCGATGATAAGGAAAACGACAAAGAAGATGAAAACGAGGATAAGAGTGATGAATCTAATGGCTCTGATATATCTGATAAACCTGATGATTCCAAATTAAGTACACCTTCGCTGGAAGACGCTGATAAGGTGCCTTCCAACATGATAGTGGACTATGTAGATATAGAAGGCATGAAAAATGAACAACCGGCAGAACCACAACTTGGGATAGAAACTGAGACCGACGGTAAGAATAAAAAGAAGACCAAAGATAACAAGAAGGAAAAGAAGGAAAAGAAAAGCAAGAAGAAGGATAAGACCAAGTCAAAATCCAAATAGGTATGCCAAACATAAATAGATATATATATAAATATATTTGTATACACATTTTTCTGGACACACAATTTTGCATCCACTAATTATTTTGATTTTTCTGAGTGCGAACTCAAATTGCCAAAGACCCATGTAAGTTTTCAAGGGTCCCCCCTTTGGTTGTTCAGCTATAACAGCGATATCTCCAGTATGTCGTATTCTCTCAGACAATTGAAGGATAGAGCGCTTGATGTAGACCCGGACATCCGGTACATGGCCATTGAGGACTTGCGCAAAGCTTTGGACGACGCCGGCACCAGTGTTGACTCCCAGTCGTTGGTGCTGTTCACTCCTATCCTCTTGGATATGCTCCGCGATGAAAACCCCGACGTCAAGGGCAAAGTCATCCAGGTGTTTGAGCCCATATCGCGGAACTTGGGTCCCGAGAAGGTGGTGGCATTGGTAAGCGACTTGTTTAACTTGGTTGTGAAGGAAGTGGAGAATGCAAGCGACAGAGATACCCTTAGTATCTCTGTTCCCACTTTGGCATTGAGGTCTATCTTTAACGGGAAGAATGCCTTCACTCGATCTGTGGCCAAACAGATTATCGATATAATCTCGGGTGGTGTTCAGCTGCGTTCTATGAATATCGACTATGCCGAAATCTTGACAGACGTCTATAAGAACCTCGGATTCGCTTTGTCAGAAAAGGAGATTTACAAGCTTGCGACAGAGTTAATCTGTACAGCATATTCGAAGGGTGGCATCATAGGAAAGAGATCCATCACGTCCTTTTCCTTTTTGTTGAAACATTTGAAGCACAATGCGCAATCGGCAGAGGTTTTCAATTCCTTGATCAAGGGAATCAACGCTCAGCGACCAGATAGTTCAGTTACGAATCTTACACTTTATTCTGTTGTTTTGAATAGCGAGTTTGGCGCTTATTTCACTGCCGAAACGGCCCAGCAAATATTCGAAGACATCTATTCTGTGTTGAAAATCAGCGCTGTAAACGAGGAGATCGATTTTGATGAAATCGACTTGGATATCATCGTCCAGGAGAACAGAATCAGAGATGAAGCTTTGGGTACGTTGAACGACTTTGTCTTGACTATTCCCTACATAATTTTTGAACACTACCTTTCAGGTACAATGGAAATACTTCAAACATTCCTTAATTACAATCCGGGAAAAAGTGATGACGACGAAGAAATTGAATTTGATGAAGGAAGCGAAGTTGAATTCAGCGACGATGAATTCAATGACGGTTCTGATGACGACGACTATATCTCATGGAAACTAAGACTTCGTAGTTTGGCTATCATTGATTCCATGATAAGAAGCTTCCCCAACTTGGTACCATTAATATACTCAGATGTGCTTCCAATGCAGGTTGAAACTCTTGATGACGAAAACGAATTGGTCTCAACGGAAAGTATTAGAACTTTTACCTATTTGATCAGGTTGACAGCTGACTTCCAAAAACCGAAAAGAAGAAACAGTGACATAAGCCTTGCTTCAAAGTCACCATTGACCACATTAGTGGACGAGTATGCAACAGATATTTTAAAGTTCGTATACTCAAACTTGTTGGTTGAGAAAAATTTCAACAGAGTCCCAATTATCTTAAATTTAGTTGAAAGCTTGATCAGGACAATTGGAAATGAGCTTGATCCCGACTACTTGGTCCAATTCTTGAGAACAATAGAGACCCTAAATATCGAGTCAGACTCAATTGATATGCTTTATTTGTTCAAGACATTGCTTCGGGTCTACATCTTTGATGAGATTCCAAATGAGCTAAGAAGCTACATTGTGAACCTTATAACAAAAACAATTGCAAATGAAGATTCAGCTCATAATGCAGTCGTCGAATGCTCAAACATCGCAATAGAATTTTTTAAGCATCTTAAGGCAAGCAAGAACTTAACTGATCTGAAATGGCAATATGTGGATGAGCTTTTCCTGATCATCGAGGCAAAGGTTTCAAACTATAAAAGTTATTCTAGCGACATTCGGCAAAAAATTATTCTTGCGTACGCTGAATGCTTAAAGGATATTACATTGGAAGACGAAGGTAGATGGGAATTGATATTTAACACATTGGAGAATTGCCTTAACCTTGAAATAAGCGTGAATGTAACCTTAACTTGTCTCATTGAATTGCTCGGTGATAAGCAGACTTCTGCCAATTGGGACCGTTTTCATTCCAATAGTGCATTCATTAGCTACCTTTTGGCACGCCTAGTTGGATTCTTAAGTACATCTGACTCTGCGTTATTCAACTCATCACTTATTTTGTTAGTGATTCTCAGTCGCAATCATTCGTTGCCCAAACCTGAAGTTTTGATAACAATTTTGACTAAGATCTTGTTTGGAGACGAAAATATTACCCTCAACGGTAAGCAGTTATCAAATATATTTGAATTATTACAATCTAATGCGGAATCCAAGGATATTAGTGAGGAAACAGTAAGATTGATTGCTACAAAGGTTGTGAATAAACTTTTAAGTGAAGTTGAGGATGACGACGACAGCCTTGCTTCCTTCGAACGCTTTATCACTAAGTTGAGCGCTCTTGCTTCTTTCGATGTTTTCGATATTTTCACCCAGTATTTGAACTTGAAACTTGCAATAAGCTCCAAGATTTTGGCCATTATTGCTCATCAGAAGAATTTGAAAGATAGGGTAATTCTCTGTGAAAATGCGATAGCGGACCATTTGAGTGGAAGAATCCCACTTTCAGAAGAGAAATTATTATTTGATGTTCAATTCATCGGAAACGTCGGATACTACCGAATCTTGGATAAGACAAACGTTGAGCATCTCCTTCAATTATTGGACAAGACTGATAACGAACTGGTAAAGGTGACTATAGGCCTTTCCATCGGTTTAGTACTGATTCGTGAGATTGATGTCATTGTCCCTCAACTTTTGCAATACTATGTCCAATTTCCGGACAAGAGAACATACTTGTTGCATGCGATTAAACAAGCTTTGCTGAAATCTGAAGCCGTTTCTAGTGCTCTAGCCAGGGAGGTTTGGAGCACTATATGGCGAACTGCAGGAAGCTATACTGATCAGAAGCTTTTGCGGATTCCTGAATTAAGGTGTAGTGGAGATGCTTTAGCTACAGTTGCTAAGTTCTTACCCAACGATAGCTGTGAACTTACACAAGTTATTCGTCAGGCCTTGGCGGCGGAACAGCGAAACCTTTCCGTCATTTATGTTGTCAACGTTATTCTTAAACATCGTATAACGTCAGAAGACATAATGGAAGATGAAGTGCTTGATCTTTACATTGATGAAATTGGGCTGTTTTTCAAGATTATGGATGTGGACGTGCAGCAGATTTTGGTTGGAAATTTATTGGCTTGTTTGCATAATCGCCAGAACATATTTTTGCCCAAGTTGAATGAGTATGTCATTCCCTTAGTATTGGACGAATTGACTGCCAAGGACGAATTTAAGAGGATTATTCCCATGGGCCCTTATAAGTACGTAATAGATGAAGGGCTAGAAGCTCGGAAATTATGCTACGAATTCCTTTATACTATTACTTCAATTTCATATGAAACTTTGAAGGAATACAATGTCAACTTGAACATTATTGGTGAGAACTTTATCACAAAAGGGTTGACAGACAAAGAGAATGACATAATAGTGTTTTCCACAATCAATTTGAAAAACTTGTTAAGTAATCCTATTGCAAGTGAGTCTCAGTTTTTGATTTCGCAAGACTACCATTTGCTTCTGCAGTTGACCCAAGGCCTCAGTTCTTGTTTGAAGAAGCCATTGAAGGCCAAGCCAACTAAGCAAGAGGTCGACAGTCATGAGGAGGTCATTAAGTCGGTGCTCGAGTTAGCGAGGTCGGTGAATGCCTATTTACAAGGTGAAGATCTGGTGAGTGGACAATGGATGGAATTCTACAACATCATTCAGCGACACACTGCAGCTTAGGAAGGGGGAGCTTGTGATATTGGCGCGATGACTGAAAGTCACCGCGATGGCCTAAAACGGCTGGAAGACCATCTACGGTACATGCAGGGGTCATTAGTTTGTCCGTGACATGTTCACATGGTAAGTGCAAATTCCAAAAGAGGGGTGCAATGCTAAAGAGCAAATAGTAAGAAGTGCATACAAGTGGCCTATGTTGTCTGTTTCATGTCGACATTTGAGGGACAGTAACTGGCATTACCAACATGGAATGTAACATGGGATGTATGATGGGATGTATGATGGGATATATGATGGAAGGATTCCATGCCCTTTTCAGGTTTGGAAGTTGCTCCGGAGCATTCAGGTAAGATTGGGTATTTGTCCTTGTGGATATTTGGAACTGTTTTCCAAGCCGGTGCAGTTGTGGCAGGTGCCAGGGCCATAACACCGCATTGTCACTTACTATTGAGCGTTTTCTTTTCGTGCTGGTCTTTTTGATCTGCATGGAATAAAGTTGTAAATAGTACAAACTTTCTTTTGTGCTAACATCATTGGATCGTAGAGAGGGGGAGAGAAGTTTTTTTGGTGATGCTGATGGTATGAAGCCCATTTCTTGGAGAGCTTACATATATATTGAGGGATTTGTCCCAAGCTAGTGCAAGCCACGTCAGCATTTATGGCCACAACGACAAAGACCTGACATGATGCTTTACTCGGACGGAGAAAGTCCATTCTCAGTGATGGCAGATGATGCCGTGTACTACTTAATGCTTCTTATACTGGTAGCTGTTACAGCTGTCGACTGGGTCCAGGAAGGGTATGAAATACTACTGTGCTACTATAAGGCCATTCTGGCTACGTGGGAGCATGGTATGAAAAACATCAACTGAGTTAGTGATGGTGAAGACAGTGCCAACGGTTTATAGTTTATTATTCCTTTGATGAATTTGTGGAGTAGTACTGCAGCGATCTGTGATCCCCGCAGTATGCACTGTCTTCGCTCGATTTTACCTTTTATCTGAACTACCTTATTCGCTCCTGTGTGTTTGCTCTAGTTCTAGTAGAGATGATGGGGTTCATGACAATCATTTAGTTTTTCTCGACATTACCCCACATTTCGGAGTAGTTCGCAAACACCGAACAAAGGATGCGACTACGGAATTTTACATGTCACGATAAAACGACCACCCAAGAAAATCACTTGTGCAACCACGCGACCTCAAGAAGCACATACCGCAACGGTGTGGGTTCGTACCACAGGAGGTCATTGCGCTGGTCCGAACAAAGTTCGTTTTTTGCAACGCAACGCAACGCAACGCAACGTACTGTAACAATAGATTTACATACATCATATATACATATATCATTTATAGCATTATCATTTTTTATTATTAGATACAGCAATAGACAGCAAAACCCAGCAATGACAATCCATTTCTCAAAACCGAATGCTGGCTACTTAACATTGAACTACGTAAAAACTACGTATACTATGTAAATTGTGTAATTCAAAAGTAACGCGAAAGCAAGAATGCACAATTGACACCTGTGGTTACTTCAATCTCCCCACAAATTTCTCTCTTGCCCAGTCTCAAGTACTCGAGGGCTTTATTTGCGCTTTCCAAACCAGAATAACACCATGTAAGCATCTGGATCTCTTTGAAGAGATTGCGCCAGAGGTTCTGCGAGTATTTTGCAAACAACTTGCCCAAGACCCAGCAGTTGCGTCGTAACCCCTTGAAATGTCGACCACCCTGAAACAATGAATCTATCCTTTACCGGCAACCTTAATCTGATCAGTGGGATCAGCATCGTGATAGTCAATGACAACACCGGCGTCAATCAGCTTCAACTGTTGTTAGTGTTTGTTAGAGGCGGTAGTGATCACATCAACTCGAACAACGGCTTGGCAGCTGAATATCGTAGGTACCAGCGGCAGTGGCATTACCTCAAATAAGCAAATACGAGTCCTTGATCTTCATCTTGTCAAGGGGCATAGCCAAATTATGGATCAACGACACAGCCACTCAAGTGGAAACTAGTAACCGCCCCAAAAGAGTCCAAGGCGGAGGGCGCATAATTCCCTGGCAGAGTCACCTAATAATGCACTTATTTTCGAACATATTTGGAAACAACTTAGTAATTGGATTACTAGGCTCGAGTTTTACCTTCACAGGATACTTTTCCTTTTATGGTTAAGATAGTGTCTCCGTTGAAAGCATCACAAGAGAAGGAAAGTCTATGTCCATCAGCTGCGGCATTTTTGGCTGCAAAATTTAAGCTCTGGCAGTATCTCTGACATCAACATCAAAAGACATGGGTAAAATACTCTCCAATTCCGTTCAAGTTAACAATGTTTCCTTCTTATGCTTGGGGGCCAAACACGAGAACAGGTAAAATTGACCATGAACAATGGGTATTCTGTTGCTCGGAAATTCCAAACCTCTTCTTCTGCAATCTTCTTTGACCGGGCGCATCCTTTTTGATAGTTGGTTTTAGCCTGGTTATACGTTAGTCACGATCATGAATCTTCATCTCAAAAACCATGCCACTACGGCTTCAAATCATGCCATAACGACTGAGTTTAGGTGAAAACAATGTTCATGTGCGAGATAAGCGCAACTACTATTCCCCTACAGTGTAGAATCTTTTAAAAGGATATTACATTAAAATAATATCGAAGCTCATACCGGTGCGAACTAAGTTATTCCGAAAACATTAGCATTTAAAAAAGAATCCGAAGGGGGTTATATATAGGACTCGATACGTCTCAGAAGCCTGCAAGCTTAACGTGTTGCTCAATCGAATCAGCAATTGACCTGGAAGAGAGAATTAAGTCACCCAACATTGCTCTAGTACGTTTGTTGTCGACAATATTTGGAGGAACAGGAGCAACAGGATTGTTTGGCTTAAGGATCGTCTTACCTGGATACTTCTCTTCCAATATTGATAAGATGGTATCAGCGATTGAAACTGTCACTGGCCAAGCTGAATCTCTGGCCATTAGCAGATGGGTCTTCGGCTGCAAAAATGTGAGCCCTTGCAACATCTCTAACATCAACACCTAATGAGAAAGGAAGAGCACTATCCAATTCTTCCCTCGTCTTAGCTTTAAGTGCTGCAGCAAAGAAGGAAGCAGAAGATGTTAAATTTGCGATGTTACCCTCGTACGCCTGCGGACCAAGAACAAGAGCAGGTAGAATTGTGGCCACAGTAAATGAAGGCTTCTCTTGATCGCGGAAGTTCCACACTTCCTGTTCGGCAAACTTCTTAGACCCAGCATATGCCCATTCGCCATTGGTTTTTGCATCCTCATAAGTGATTGGAGACCAAGAATCTTCATTTACTGTTGAGATTTTCTTACGGTCAATCTGAGCAACAACTGAAGATGTGTAGACAAAGTGCTTAAGCTGAGGAGCGTTCTCCTTTAAAGACTGTAGCACATACTTGGTACCATTGACAGCAGGCGTAAGAATATTTGCTTCAACATCATCGTTAGCAAAAGATACAGGAGAAGCGGTATGGTAGAAAGTCTCGATTTCAGGATGTTCATTCAACACTTGGTTGAAGGCACCCTTTTGCTCAATCACTGGAACAATAACATATGAGAAGTTCTTATGGTTGACTAACTTCTCCAATTGTTTGCCCTTCTCTTCTGAACGAACTTGCCCAATTACCTTATCACCTTTTTCGAGCAATTGCTTTACCAAAGTTTGGGCAATGAAGCCATTTGCACCACTAACAAAGACAGTTGGTTGAGGCATTGTGATTATTGTAAAAAGGGGGAAATTTGCTGGTATACTATTCCTTTCTTATTACTTGTGGTAACAAGAATTATTCTTTCAAATCGGACACACTAACGCCTTTTATACCTAGAACTTCGGACTGTATGTTTTGGTCGTTGCCACCTCTTCGTTCCGATTGCTCACTCGATATGATTTCATGGGTGAAAGTAAGCAGATGGTTGATTTGAAACCAACTTTTCTCATCCATGGGCTTTATTCCTATTTCATAACATCTCCGAAATCCCCGCGGTTTGTATTTGTGGAGTATCATATCCGAATTTGTAATCCCAGAAGGTTTGCATATTAATTCCAACTACTCACACAATGGTTGCAAAATAGTAAGAACTTTTCGACTCCTCAACATCGTCGTTTTCTAATGTAGTAATAGGATCAACTAAGACGTAAACCAGGAAACCACCGTTAACAGGTGAGATGTTGCCATGCAACTTCAGACTGACCCTATCGCCAACATTAAAGCCCTTGATATCAAAGCCAACTTTTTCATCTTAATCAGCCCCATCACTGCCAAATTACGTCCCTCACATCGTCCCAGGGAGAAGGGAGTATTGCATGGAAGATGTTTTGTATAAAGTTATACCTCTTTTGGGAGTTGTATCGAATTCTACCTATTTTTTCAGGAAAATAGATTGAATTCTTCCAGTTTTTTAGGAATTTGTCTGGAAATCATACGGCTCCCCACAATTTGCTTACAAGTTACATTGCACACAAGTTCTTCATCTATTTCTTACTATCTATGCAGCGCCAGAAGTTTTGGCAGTCTTATCTGTAACAGGCACCAGCTTATTGTCTTCTTTGGAAATTAAGCGCATTTTGCGAACATTAACTTGGTTGTCATTATTAATGGTGTTGATGGAGTTCGACCGTGTTTTCTTCAAGTCTTCTTTGCGGTTGGATTCGTAAATGTCATCGTCATCATAGAGATTCTCAGTGTCGTCTTGGAGATTGACTTGTGCACTGTTACCAACTTTAGCACGGGGCCTTTTATCGCCTGATTTATCTTCATCACCAGCAATATATTCTTCTAGGTTTCCTGTGTCTTCTTCTTCTTCTTCTTCATCCTCTTCATAATTACCGTCTTTTATCGCCTCGGAATACTGTGCAAGCTGCAGCAGCAAGGTAATTACCTTCTGGTCCCGTGCTTCGAAAAGAGTCTTCAATGCTTCGTACCCGGAATTCAACTTGTTCTGCAAACTGTCTCCTCCCAAATTATTGTCTGGAACTCTTCTCCTGTAAAATAAGAGATAGGCTCGACTGTTCACAACTTCCAGGGGATCCTTCATTTCAGAAACATGACTGTCGTTGAAATAGTGCCATTTATTATCACGGAAGTTCTTCACACACGCAGTATAGTGGCCACCACCTAATCCACCATAATGGTTGTCAACAGCAATCAAATCATAAATCTCATTGCTGTTGTCGATGGATTCTGGCTTTGCTATATGCTTGGACATATCCAATCCTTCAATGGGGAAATCGATCAATACATCGATCTTGTCACTGAAGGCCCTAGCACTGTGGAAGCGCTTCAAGTGGATTGTCAAAATATCCCCAGTGGACCATATCTGAATTGTCTTTGTAGCCTGCTTGTGGTCCTTACAATTGGGACAATACCATAAGTCATGCTCTCCCAAAACTTCTGGTTGACTAAATTGTTCCAAGCATTCATACAATGATATACTTTTCACTTCCTTCTTGTGCTTTGTTATAGCAGGATTTGGTATTCTGACAGGGTTTTTCCATGCTTGCTTTTTACTTTCACCGAATAACTTCTCATAGAAGACAGAGTTCCAGTAACAAATCAAAGTGGTACGTCTGACAATCAATTGTGGATGTTTATCAGTTAAGTTTTCATCGGGAATATCAGAAACTTCCTTCAGAGGGGAGTTCACATTAGATACACTTACGCAATCAGAGTCCAATGGTGGTTGCATTATTGAAGAGGGGGATTGCGGCTGGTTATCGCTTTGATCATCATCCAGCAAAACAGGTATCTTGTCATCATTTTGGGTGTTCTTTCCCATTCCCACAAGAATAAAGCCGTCCTCAGTTAGGTCTGACAAGGAATGCGCCTTATTATCTTCAGCTGAGTCAAGTAGCTTTTTCTCTCCATGCTCTGACACATCCTCTATGTTCTGATCGATTTCTGCATAATAATAGTACTCTTTCTTTCTCTTGGGCAACAAGTCAATAAGATTATCCGCACCAGTCACTTCGTTAATTGGTTGCAATGGAACATATGACAATGGAAGTTCTTCGATATCTTCCTCAACAGAAGTGGTAACGGGATGAGAATAGGAAAGACCCAGTCTATATCTCGGCTTGAAATCAATATCTTCGATGTAACGCTTGATTTCAAATCCGAAGTTACCACTTATGTATGGGTTGGCCAAAGAAACATCAGAGTCGTACTCATCTTCCTTTGGTGGATCTGATAGCATCTCTTGGGAGTCAGGAGCAATGCTGGAGTCAACCAAGCTTGGGAAATCTGCCTTGCTATATTTCTCCTTGGACACTAATTGAAGGCTGTTGTATTCATCTTCAAAGTCAACATTTGTCAAAACTTTGATAACCCTTTCCAACTTCTTTCTAATAATTCCGAAGCTTCTCAACTCAGTATACTTGTTCAAAACAATAAATAAGGGAAGTCCAAAGTTGTCACTTCTTCGATACGACAAATCTTCGTCTGGTATAGCGTTCAAGACAGGGACAATGGTATCGGTTTCCGGGTTATGGGGGATAATGTACACCACAACTTCATCTTCCTTCTTAATCATATCACCAATGGGGAGGAACCTGTTCTTGATGCTATCTGCTTGGAAATCGGTATAAAAGGAATTTCTGAACAATTCATACAAAAACAAATAATTTGCGGGGACATCGAGCGTTTTGCTCAAATATGATACCAATACTTCGTAACTTGATGAGTTATCCAATTCCACCTCTAAAGTCAGAATACTCTTCACAAACTTAGTTCCTTCAGATAGGTCAACTATCTTGAAAGTGTGGTACCACTTCTTATTGACTGGTAAGGGAAGAGTTAAGTCATTGAACGGGTCGAAGGTTATTGAAGTCTTTGAACAATCTGGGCAAACCAAGGTCGATTTATACATCCCTGTGAAGAGATCGACGATGATTGAGTCGTTTCTCAACTTGTGCAATTCCCAACATGTTTTGGCTAACTTAACAATGGCCAACGGATCATTAATTTCGTCATCTTTTAATTCAGGTTTGTCATGATAAGGCTTTTTATGGATTCGGTTCAAATCTTCGTGAAGGGCATCTAATAACCAGCTTAGAAACTCCTGTGAATCCTGTTGCATGTATCCGTAAAACATAGACGAATAGCGACCTATTGTGGATTTGAAATCTCTTGGAGCAATGGACAGGGCTCGACTTGGGGCGGAAGTTGTTTCAAACAATTGTTTAAGCAAGTTACCAAAGGAATTGGCAACTGCTCCTTTATATCCAAGGGGGTTATCAGCGTTAAGCTCTCCCTTGTACAAGTTGAAGAGGAAATAGTTGTTGATTTCAGGAACATGCAAGAGACACTGCAAGGCTGAGTTCATATAGCATGTGTTTCCGAGATTCTGCAATCCCAAGTTTCCTCCCAGAGAAAAGACTTCGTCGAAACTCATTCTATCTTTCGTCAAATTGGCCACATATGTGTCCAAGGGGAATGCGGCATGGTTCTTATCGTAGTGTTCTACCACCACATGATAGAACTCGTGAGTAATACCGTTTTCTCGTAAAGTCTTGCCGATTATTTCCGGGGTGACTAGCATTTTGTATTCCACATCGAAGACAAACGACGACAAGCTGACGTTAAGTGGTAATTCGTTTGACTTTGGACCATCAATGAACCAGAGTCGTATTGTTTTCCCATCATTTACCTTGTTGTTGACAAGCCCAATCAATTGGGCTACAGTTCCAGTGCGAGAGAGAGAAACATGAGGGACTCTTGAATGGCTGTAGGCGTAGCCATTACTACTGTGTTGGTAATGATGATGCTGGACATGGGATTTCTTCGAAGACAATTGGTGAATGAAGAATGTTGGAGGATACCTCTCGACCTCTATAGTACCAGTGTGAGGATTTCTGATCAAGCTTCTAGCTACTGGCTCACCCACTGAACCAAACCACTCATTCAACTTATCAAATACTTGTGGAGGCACATTGAATGTCCCCACTGGCTCCACGTCCTCGGCGTACAACCGATCATTGGAGTCCACTATCGACTTGCAATTGAGTGGTCCCAAGGCTTTACGGAGTTGGTCAAATGATCCAACACATAGATTCAAAAACTTGTCCAAATACGAAGTTGGAATCAAATACCAGACATCTCCTTCCTCACCAAAGGCCCTCAACAAACTCTGGATCTCTGCTCGCTTCTCCTTGACTTCGTCGTCTGGTTCAGCCATAATCGCAGGCGCGCCTTCCCCAGCTCTAGCCATGCTTTCTCCGTCCTTGACCACATCTGTTTCCAATCGGGTCACTTGTGTCAAAGAGCTAGGTTCCGAAGACTTGGACTCCATATGGTTCTCGCCAAATGCCACCATTTCTCTTCTATTTCTATGGTGGCGTGATGTGAGTGTACTTGTACCAGAGAATCACCAGAATGTTATCACTATTCCATACAATGGACTTTTCGACTTTTCTAAGTCCACAGATAAGCCAGTAATGTTTTCCATCAGCTTTGCAATGAGTGTCCTCTCAAAAAAGTTAACGATGCATTTTTGTATACACAGGTAGTGCGTCCCCCGATCGGTTGGATCCCCACAAGTATAGTATGCATAGCTGAGAAAACACTATGACTAAGGTATGATAGGATGTTATCTCATAAATGTTTTTACTATTGCAAAGCAATATTTGCACTCACACCTCAATTGAATATGACTGTACTTCATGTTAGTGGAATTAGCATTCTAGACAATATAGTTATCTTTGCTAACGGAATTGACAAGGGAATTCCGTATATCTACTTTTCGACAACAGGTAGCGCACACATTGCGCAAAAATATACAAAACTGTACTTAGCTTTATATGGGGAAAAAAGACATAGACAATGAACCGTTCATACAAATAGGAACATAATACTTTGCAACATATACTTCTCTTATCAATTGCATAATATTTATATAGTAACATAGTTTTCGTACGCTACACCGCAGATACCGTCTTCCTATCCTCCTACGACGACCAAATGGCAGACCCGAGCACTGAGGAGGAATTTATCTGGCGCGTGTGCTGTGATATTTTCGATCCGTACGAGTTCAATGTGGACTTGTTGACGAACTGGCAGCTTGAATTGGCGGACTTTGCGAACGACTACACGACTATTATCCAGCATGTGGTATTAGAGTACCCAGAGCATAATGTCCGTGTAGATAGCCGGCGAATCCCGGAGACAATCAGACTATTACTCAGGTCCGAACCCCCTTTGTCAGCAGAGTTTAGGACCATCATGCTAGCCCTTATTGTGTTTTTGGTGGATGGTTCTTACTTCACCAAATTGGGGCTATTCCGTACAAATTACTTAGACGATTTGATCCCGCTATTGTTGGAGGAGGTGGATAATAGTACCACAGAGCGAGTGGAAGATATACCTGCAAATATCAGCCAATTGATGCAATTGGTGATCATACTAAGCGAGTTTGGAGTGTCGCACCACCAGTTACATATCCTTTTTGATGTTTTATTTAACGACATCAGCAAGAACCCCCAAAAAAGGATAGTGGTGATGGAATTAGTTACTCAGTTGTTTGCTGCGTACCCTAGTCACTCTCAACTCTTTGTGTTCAACTACCAGAACCCATTGCCATTTCCGTTACTCAAGGAAGTGTCCACTAGCTGTTTCACTATCCTGGCATGGTTGAAAGTTAACAGACTAAATGAAAATACGGACAATTCTGTGGTACGGTTAGCGACGCTAGCGGGAAACGATGTGTTAATGCTTAGAACTCAGATCATAAACTACAATCAGATATTGGTAGAATTAGTTGGTAATGGTTCTACGTTCCAGTTCTTCTTCAACAAGATATTGAATCTTGAGGATAATCTCGTACACATAGTTATCACATTTGATAAGCATGCCGAACTTGGGCTTTACGTAAATGGTGAATATTGCGAATCCCTACCGTGTCCCCAGATTTCGAGGGCTATTCGATCGTGGAATAAAGTGTATCTCACCAATGACGAAGCATTCATGCCTTCCAACGAAGAAATCATCATGAACAATTTGAGTATCCTTGATACTGCCCTCTCGTACGAGTGGATCTATCTTTTGTTTGCTTTGGGAGCAGATTTCGTATTTGACTCTCGAAGTCTCCCTAAGGAAAATATAAGAGATTTACTTGCTCATTTGACAAGAGAAAACTTCATCCATTTGGCATATATTTTCAACGAAAATAACCCCTCAACACAGCTTGGTATTGGCCGGCATCAGTCTGCATTACAGAAACAATTCCGTGCTATTGATCAACAAGCCATAATAAGCAAGCTCTCGCATAGTATGCTAAAACCGGAAAATTATTTGTTCCAGTTGAGTGATATGACCCAAAATAATATCCAAGAAGTTCCCAATTCTATATTAATTCACCAAAAGCCGAGTTCCTTGTATGGTTCTTTATTTGCCATGGGCGGAACAAATTTATTGCTACGGTTGTTAGAAATTTCCATAAATGTGAAAGGAGAGAGCTTGAAGGATGTAATGGTGTATAAAACGTTAGAATTATCACTAACAGCATTGCGAAATTCTAAAAGGCTATCAAGGGAATTTGAGTTATCAAGTGGTGCTGGTATTTTGTTAGTATTGATGACAAAATATAGGGATACCTATAGCAACAGTTTGGAATTTCGCTTAATTTCAGAAGTGAAGAAAAATGACCAGATACCGAATCTACTTGATTTAGTATTGGTGACTTGTGGCATTGATCGTTTCAACCCAGAAGAAGCAATAATTTATGATTCTTCCATTTACAAGTTGTTGGTATTAAGTTTCGAACTCTACTCAAGGAGCAACCTGTTCGATAGGTTGATTGAACATTTTGAATTTCTCCTAGTAAATTCCAAGTACTCAGAATTCAACGTACAAGAGCTAAAGAGAATGAAGTTCTTGAGAAAATTTATCACTTTTTTTGAGTCTGAATCAATCACTTTCTTTAGTGATAAAACAAAGTCGTCCTTACTCAAGGTTTGGAAGTGTATTATAATGGCAGACCCTTCAGTTGAATCAATAAAGTCAATTGCTAATTTCATTTTGCATTCTATCTATACTCCGGAATGCATGACTGAGTTGGGAGTTCTTGCATTAATTGCTCTTACCGATGTATCCTGCGACAATTCATGCTCTATTAAGGTTCTTCGAAAGTTTTCGCGAGCTATAACTATACATTGGATTCTTTTGTTATTTGGCTTTGCAGAATCACTTGAAGTGGTTCAGCATGCGTATAGATTACTCATGCGATTATTGAGTGTCCTTGGTCCCCAAATATGCAAGCAGTTTTTTCAGATTAACAGTGGGTTAGATATCCTAACGTTCTATCTCAAAGATTACTGGGACAACGATGAATTGTTCATCAGGATCTTCATGTCTGCATTTGGTATTGATATTGGAATCCATACAGGGGAACTGCTCTTGAATGTGTTAAGTGAGTATCGTCTGGCTGTGAAAAAGGTTCTAATGCCGGAAACAATTGTGCTTGCCAATAGCTTGGTTTTAAGTGCCTTGTACAGGCTCCGCTTTTTACATGGGCGAGCATTGGGTTCACCGAGGAATAGCTTCGATCCAGATGTCTTGACCATTTCCTTTAACGCTCTCAGACTCACAGACCAGTACTTGGATGCGGTAAATTATGGGCTTGAACATTTCCACTGCTTGCAAGAATTCTTTAAAACCAAGCTTTGGTTGGACAGCATTGTTGAAACATTGGGAAATCTTAGACTTTGTAAAGATTGGATCAGAGGAGAATTGGGAGATAATTATGATGAAAGTTATAAGAGACTCACAAGAATTATCATGCAGATAATTGTGAGTGACATTTCATTTTTCATTCAGAACGTCTACTTTCGATTAGATGACTTGACCAGGAATTTGATCTTGGAAAGCATCATGCCCCTTGTTTTTCAACACATGAATCAGTTCATGGTAGTATCAATATACATACCCAACGAGACCAAAGTCTACGAAAATTTGACTGCGGTTATTGAATCCTACAATAAGTTCTTAACGGAAAACTATAGCGTTAATGATGATGACTTGCACATATTTCTCGAATGTACCGTTTCCATAATAGAGAGAAGTAAGTCCCTGAAGTTCAAAAAGTTGAACCAAATTCTAGGTGACGGCTTGATTCGTCGTATCTCCCTCTTTAAACAGGAATCATCTGTTGAAGAATGGAGAGTCCTTTCAAGATTCTTGCTTTTCCGACAGTCCACGATTTCAAGCAAAGAAATATTAAACGAGAATAAACTTTTTAAGCTAGTGGTGATATGGTTTGGGAAATTTGTTTCTGCTGACAAGGAAGTAAGAAAGGAATGCTCCCACGACATCTTCAACTTCATGCGTACTTGCTATATGATGTATGCCTCCAGGTTGTTGAATCAACTTGATCAACTCGAGGGAGCCGAATATAGGGAAACCTTATTGAGCTTTTTCGATGAACTTTGCGTGAAGAGTGATGAAGATATGCTTTCTAAGTTGGACCGTTATCCGGCCATTGCAAGAAGTATCGCTAAGTTGGGCCAACAGTACCAACCAACTTCATTTAGAGATAATTTGGTCTCCATTAGGAGCATGCTAGAAGTAGCTCAAAGTCAAGGAGGAAGACTCAATTATTTAAACTTCGTTGAAATTGAGAATTTCAGGAAGGATTGTGAGCAATTAAAGAACCAAACTTTGAACTTAGAAATGCACAACATAAGCAGGGCAAATCAAGATCGCAAGGAGAATTTTAATTTCTTCATTTCAAATTATCACACCATTAAACTTGAAGTTTCCCGATTAATGGAGACACAAACAGCTCATGCTGTTCCCAGTCTTGTGGTGGATTTGATTGAAAATACAGAAAGAATGAGAAGCAGATTATTAATTGAAAATCTGCTTTCAGATTCGGAAAAGTTGCTGTATAATCTTGAAATTCCCATTAAATCAGTACCAAGTAACGACGATGAGAATTCTGTCGGGCAATTGAATGAGAACTTAGGTGGTCTTTGCATATCTGGTGCTTACGATTCGCTTGACGAAGATTCCTTTGAAATAGTGGATGACGTGGAGGAAGATTCAGTGGCTGATGCATCATATAGCGAAAACAAAAATAGAAAAGTGATTAGAAGTTTATTCATGGGAGATTTGATAGTTGCCTTGTGGAATGTGAGCCAAATAAACGGGTTGGTTCCTGCGGAAAGTTTACTAATTCTTGGAAAGGACTTTTTGTACTTAATTCTGAACTACTATTTAAGTTCCAATGGCAACATTATAGAAGCTCTGGAGGCAACTGAGGATCTGAGAGATCTGTATGTCCAATTAATTAATTCACAATCCAGTAAGCTTTTAAAGGACGACAAAAGAACACATGTGACAAAGAATTGGCCCTTGGTTAAATTAAGTTGTATTTCCAAACGTCAGTTTTTGTTGCGAGACGTCGCCTTAGAGATGTTCTTTTCTGATGGAGCAAGCATTTTAGTTACCTTTATTTCCACCCATGAAAGAGATACAGTATATCATAGGCTTCAATCGTTTGCCACTTCTAATGGTATCGATGCGGACCTATCTGATGCTTTGGAAATTTCACTGTACTTAACCTCCTCCACCAAGCCATCCTTCAATGTTTCCTCCAGTTTTTTCTCCCACGCTTTCATGCCTAATTCAAATGTCTTCGAAGCCACTCGGAAGTGGAAAAATGGCCAAATGTCGAATTTCTATTACTTGATGATCATAAACACGATTGCAGGAAGAACATTCAACGATTTGACCCAGTATCCTATTTTCCCTTGGGTAATAGCTGATTATACAAGCGAAGAATTAGATTTGAGTAATCCAAAAACTTTTAGGGATCTTTCAAAACCAATGGGCGGGCAGACACATAACAGAGCAGAACAGTTCAGAGAAAGATTTGAGGCGTTGGATAGTTTGAATGACCCCATGACACCTCCTTTTCATTATGGCACGCATTACTCCTCTGCAATGATTGTCACATCCTATTTGATAAGGTTGAAGCCATTTGTTCAATCTTACTTATTATTGCAAGGCGGGAAGTTTGACCATGCCGAGCGTTTATTTAACTCCGTGGAAAAGGCATGGATATCTGCTTCGCGTGATAATACAACAGATGTAAGAGAATTGACTCCAGAATTCTTTTATTTGCCGGAATTCTTGACAAATGTGAATAATTTTGAATTTGGATACCTCCAGTCAGGTGAACCTGTCAACGATGTTGAATTACCACCATGGGCTCATGGTAATCCAATGTTATTTATTGCAAAGAATAGAGAAGCGTTAGAAAGTCCATATGTATCGGCCAACTTGCATTTATGGATAGACTTGATTTTTGGGTTCAAGCAAAATGGGCCAGAAGCTATCAAGTCATTGAATGTTTTCCATCATTTATCGTATAATGGGGCTATCAACTTGGACAATATTAGAGATGAACTTGAGAAGAAGGCAATCATAGGACAGATTAATAATTTCGGACAAACCCCGAACCAGATTTTCACGAAGCCTCATCCTGAGAAGGTAGTGTTGAATACCCCAGGGCTTTATGCTTCGTTTTCAAACATCGAGCCGGTCTTGGTGTTTGAATCAAAGTTAAATCAACCTATTACAAGTCTTGAGTTTAGCAAATCAAAGTGGACTGGGCGGCCGAGCTGTGTTTCGTCTGAAGATGGCATGTTAATACGGAAGGCAGACTTTTCAAATGAATGCCGGTCTCTCATGATTGGCCAAGCTTTATTCCTCGATATTCATCAAGCACCAATAACATTTGTGAAGCCAATAGGCTTTAAAGTATTATTGACGGGTTCGAAAGACGGTCTAATCTGTGTATGGAGGTACATTTCCAAACCTCTGAACCTCCATTTAATGGCATGTTTGAGGGGCCATTCATCAGATATATTACTGATTAAGATCAGCAAGAGTTTTAAGGTTGGTGTAAGTGTTGATGGAAATGGGTTAACAATCATGTGGGACCTAGCTAGGTTTACGTTTATTCGTGAATTCAAGCCACCCACCATTTTGGGAACCAATCCCAAGCTGATTCATGCTGACATTTCTAATGATTCAGGCAATGTAGGGTTGTTCTACACTACGGCCCAAACTAAGATTCTAGTTTTGGTGAACATCAATGGCTGTGAAATTCTTCAAGAAAAGTTTACCGATTTGGACAAAGCAGTGGTTGGAATAGGGTTTGGGACACTAAATGGAACCTCCTTGTCAGGTAAAATGATTGTCAACAACCACGTGTACTGGGCAAATGATGTTATAAGTGTCTGGTTAGAGAAAGGTGTTCTTGTTTATGAATTGGCAACCATGGACGGTTGGCATCTCCGTTGCATAAATGCCCTTGACTTCTCTGAACACATCACAGGCAGTGTTACGTCATTGGAGCTTTTGAAGCTTACGGAGTCTGATCCACACGACCGACTCACTCGTGGGCATTTGAAACTTATTGTTGGTGACTCCAAGGGAAGGGTTTATGAGTGGTAGGTCGGGTGAATCCATCTAATGGGAAGGTTGAGCATTATTCCGTAGTTAATAGTAGAATGCATGGGCTGCGAGTTCAATGGGGACACCTTGAACTTCAGACGTTGACTTTATTTTTCCATTTCTCAATACCATAGTGTCACCTCATACTATTTTTGAATTCTATTATGAATTCCACAGTGGTACAATATGGCCTTCTTTGTTCATATACATGATCCATATATTTTTTCTTTGGTATGGGGTAGTCGTGCATCCCATTAATGCACATCGTGTTCTTTTACTTAAATTTTGGCTATATGCTCCAATGTGGTAATATGCGCGATGGAGTCTTGTTAAAACTCCGTTATGAAGACCAGAGGATCCCAGTTTCAAGATTATTCAGTTTTTCACAATTGCCAGCACCAACACCAATATACGCCAATCAGCCAACCTGCGACTCAGTCAGTGATCCACAATGAAAGCCTGGAAGATCTTGGCCGTCTGCGGAGTTTGGTATGTCGTATCCTGTTTCACGTCTGTGGTGTCCCGAGTGATTCTCTCACAGGAACAACTCCCATTATTTTTGGGCCAGTGCCAGTTTTTAATTACTGGAATGATAGCATTCTCGGTGCTAATACTCCGAAGGAATAGAGCCAGAGAAACAAGAACTTCCAGTCGCAAAGAGCCAACCCCAATTTTCAATGCAATGGCCCTTCTAATGGTGGCCCCTTTGGGACTCTTCCAGTTTGTGGGCAAGTACTTTTCACTCCACCTGGTGCCGTTAATATCGTTGGCTACAGCCAACAGCGTTCGCTCTATGTCGCCGATCCTCGTAGTGATCGGATATAGACTAGTATTTGGAGTCAGTTTCCCCCTTTCCACGTACTTGTCGTTGATACCTTTGATTGCAGGGGTGATTATGCTCATCCGGAGCACTTCGAGCGTGGGCATGGCTACCTCGGCTAGTGACTTGAATCCAGCTGAAATTAAGGGATTGCTCTACTGTTTAGCCAGTTCAATTACCTTCACGGGCCAGAACATGTACACGAAGCTGCTTATAACAAATACACTCCTGAATCCAGGCGAGCTTGCCCTCAATTCCGAAGACAGTAAAGAAGATCTTCCCACAGCGGTGAAACAAGAACACAAGATAAAACATAGTCCGATTCCTATCCCTTATGCCACCACCGTTGAGAGGAACAAATTCCGTCTAAGCAATCCACTAGCGTACTTAGCAAATCCTGATATCCCCCTCCAGAAGCCTGACAAAATGACGACTATCATGTACTGTTCTTTCATTGGATTTACGTTCTCGCTGATCGGGGTGTTGGCCAACGAGAACCCTTTTCACATATCAGCATTCACTGCGTTCCTTATCGTTGTGGATTCTGTATCTCATTTCTTGCAAATGTTCCTCCTGATTTATTTATTGGAATCAGTGCCTGCGGTGACATATTCGATCTCGTCAATCATCAAGCGGATCATCGTGTTGAGCTTCAGCCTCGTATTGTCTGATGCACACCATTTTGACTCCTCCAAAATAAGTTTGAATCAATTCTGGGGTGTCCTTCTTGTAAGTATGGGGCTCTATAGCTATAGTCATTGGGGTTCTAGAAAACCCAAGTAGCATGCAAATTAGTCGTTGATAGAATAGAATAACTTAATAATGATAGCAACATCACCAATTTAAAGTTTCATTCAATTACAAAATTAACAGTACTACAATTAGAAGATAAGCAGTGCATTTGTGGTGAGTCGAATAGGCAAGACCAAATTCTTAAGTGTACCGTAATATTTGTAGTACAATAATGACGGAAATAGCCCACCGACGTTACTATAAGCAATATCATAGCACGAGCACTGTACAATTAGAATACGATAGTTTACTCAATGATTGTACACACATCTGAGCGAAAATAGTACATCAACAGTACAATACAAATATAGCAATATGTTTGGAAAGGCTAGAATGCACAGAGGTCATCGTCTAGAATCCCCCCCATTCCACCAGTCAAAACCCCAGAAGGAGTTTCCACCAACGAAACACAGAGGACACCGTCCTAAACCTACCACGCCCGCATCTTCCGTGACTACCCGCAGTCTTCGAAAAGACTATGACTAGTTTACTATAGTATGCGTTGTAGAGAGCCAAAGTCTTCGAGAATGCTATGACACAAGATCATATAGAACAGCAGCTCCACAATAATACACATACATGTACAATGGAGAAGAAAGCATGCAATTAAGAATGTTTTGCTGCCAACCTTCTACCAATTTATAGAAAAAATTTTCGAGGTAAGTGCGGGTAACACCTTAGAATTGATTTGGATGTAGTTAATTGTTTGCTGGTATAGAATGGTACTCCACAATCTTTATTAGATCAGTAGTTATATTATTAATTAGTCAGGGATGCGGTTTCTCAAGTTAGCAGCTTTGTTTCTGTTGGCCGAATTGGGTTTTGGAGCAACTCTTTCCTGTAGAATAAGCAATGTTCCAGAGGACATAGAAGTGCTGGATGCGCCAGTGCTTAACGTGAACAACTACCAATCACGAATAACCGTCGACTTGTATGAATTGGAAGGAAAGTCGTACAAGAAATACCCGGCATTTGCCGATGAAAACTGGTCTTTCAGTTATCCTGGATTGGGGGATGGAGAATACCAGTTGATTGTCCAATCAGTTGATTTCACCTTGAAGGAGGAAAGATTCAGAATAACCGTTGCCAACGATAAAATTGTTGCACACGAAGATCCCTTGTGGGATGAGTTCAGAAATACCACTATTGGGATTAAAGTTGACGAGTCGATGCCGTTAGAGATTGAGGTTCAGGAATTGAAACAGTATTATGAGGATGCACTGGGCTCGCTTTCGCAGATGATTTTGGATAGTCCGTTAGGGTTCATTTTCAAGAATAGGGGCTACACTGTGATGTTTGTGTTGATGTTGATGCTTGCACTGTTCCCCTATGTTCTTGGGTTCATCAGTCCGGAACTTGCAGCGGAAATGAGAGAAGTTCAAAGAGGCAACTACAAGCCTTTGGAGGAGAAACCACAGAAGCAGTCTACACCAATTATTCAGGAATCTGCCGAAAAGGCTGTTCCAACATCGTTTGTCAAGAACAGAAAACCGAAGAAGTAACCTAAGAAAATGTAATAGCCGCCAATGTAATGGCCAGTACTATACAATTAACTACAAGCAATATGAAATGAAAAACAACATACATGTAATACAACGAAGTTCTTGTCCAGCTACTCATTACCTACATACTTTTCTGTGGCTGCCTTCTCACTATAGTCCACCTTATTGGTCTTTGGCGAAGTCCATCCATTGACGTAATCAAAATCAGTATCAGCCCAATAAGCAAATGGATACGTGGGTAGAGTCTTTACTGGGGCATCCTTTTCTATCAACCCCTTATCAATTTGTGCTTGGATGCACTCATCCAAATAGGGACCTATATGGTCTCTGTGGACAGAAAAGTTCTTATATTTGATAAAGGGCTCTGAAGCCTCAAAGATGATCTTCTTCAACAACGAGGGAACCATAGGCTCATCCTTCATTTCCTCCAACGAGTAGAATATAGGATGGTTGGTGAAGATAATAGCTCTGGACTTGGGCAATCTTCTCAAAGTCTGGCGTTCAACCCTGACTACAAAATCCTTGGGCTCGACGGTGGTAGGGTCCATTTCGGCGATTTTATCTTCAGTCTGGTATACGTTGTTGATTCTTAACTTGTGGTCCCACGTAATGTACCAGGAGGCTCTTTCGACTGGATCGTTGGGAGACAATCTCTCAAACCATCTCTCCATCGACCTTTTCAACTTCTCGTGGTAGTAAGGAACCTCGGCATGGATGATATCCAAGTTCTTGCCGAGTTTCTCCGAGACACGGAATGACCCTCCAGGGAAGGGAACTGCGGCGCCCACCAAATAGTGCAACTGGGACTTTGGGTCCTGCTTCACTAAGTAGAAGTCCTCCTTGGCCATCTTGGAAACAAAGATCAACGGATGCTGTTGCAAGGGCATCGTCATATCCAAGACTTCAAGGGTCATTTCGTTTCTGACGATTTTCCCTTTGGTTCCTCGATCCTCTAACAACGTGAACAAATATGGATATCTCATTAACATATGATCAGTGACAGTTTGCATTAATTCCAAAGCAGCATCTTCTCCCTCGGGCAAACAGTCGACATTCTCGTTTCCGTACGTGTGGAAGATCCGCTTCTTCTCCTCAAGATATCTCCAGTAGTACTTGTCCATGTCCAACCAGTGGTTGATATCCAATCTGAAGATCGACATGGTCTGGTGATACGGCCATCTGAAAGGTCTCCAGGGTCTGTCGTCGAAGTTTTTAACCTGGGCAGGCGTAATAAGCAAGGGGGTAGGAGTAGGTAGAGGTTGGCTTGAGTTGTAGTTGCTCTTTTCTGATTTGGATACAGCAACTTTGGCTGGTGCTTTGCTGGTGTATCTAAGGAAGAGACCTTTGATCTGGTCTTTTGATAGGTACAAGGAGATGGCAACCCCAAGGGCCAAAAGAACATACTCCTTCATGGCTCAAACATATACTTCCAATATACTATAATACACCGTATGCCAATTGAAGACCAGCTCCAATAATGCAAAAGTGTATAGTTGTTTCTATGTACAAGTATAAAATGCGTCTTATATACACCGAGTAGATTGTCACCTGTTTAAATAGCATGCTACCTTCTCCATTGCTACTTCTATCTGCGTGATCGGAGATTCAAATTTGAACCACATAGTCTTGGAGAACTGGTGTTGCTGATAAGGCCCCTCGACCAGTTTGGCTGCGAAGAGTATCATTTCACCCAATTTGGTTGGACTCGGGAAATATTTGCCTAATTAGGCAATGCGATCTCCGGGTTCCATCTTGATCCCTAATCCGGTTTTCGCAGCCAAAACGGACTTTTGTTCCCATTTTGACCATACAATGATAACGATTGGAGAACTTATACCAAAATGTACAGTGTTCTCAAAATAGATTCAAACTAGGGCGTTGAAATTTACATACCAGAAAAGGTGGAAATGTTCACACCACTAGTGAGGAATTATTCAAACCTAGTACGCCAAATTATTCGCACCAACTTTGGACAAATTGTTCATATTATAGGTCATAACTTTTCGTAATGGAAAGATGAAATTCTTCGTAATAGGGGTAAAATAGTATCCAAACCCGTGACGAATTATTTTCATACCGGAAAATATAGCACACTATAAATGTCACTCCGAGTTTCCTAATTATTGGATATTTGACAATTGTATACATATGATACGTTCTTTTGTAAGTAAGCAACGTCAAAGATAAGTATCAACAATTGTGATGGATTTAAGAGCAGCAATTACACCGAGAGGCTACGTTGATGGTCTAGGGAACAGATTTGAATATGACGATGAAGAAATGATTCTTGAGTGTGAAAATGGTTCTTTAGAATACTGTTTTAGTTTTAAGGATTACAAGAAATCGAGAAACATGAAATACCATGGAAATCGACAACTGTGGTATTGAAACCAATCAAGATGCCATTAGAGACATAGACTTAGATATCAATGTAGAATCTAGAGGTAATGTTGATTTTAGTCGTAATATGGATGTGAGTTCTGACGTATAAGTGAGATTTGATGATAACGAAGAAGTAAGCTCTGCCGTAGTTTCCAGCTCTAATGATACCAGCTCTAATGTACTTTGCAGAGGTTCTTATCGACACTATTCTGAATCACTCAAGCAACATTTTTGGCATCTTGTAACTGAAGAAGGATGCTCAGTTTTCCGAGCTACAAGGATTACAGACATTCCATTACAAACAGGTTACACTTTGAAAAGAAATTGGAATAGAAAGGTTGTAAAGGAACTTAATGGTATCTTTGAAGAACCTAAGAAGCGTGGGCGTAAACCTCTTCTTTCTGATGAGCACTAAGAATTCCTAAATTTTTGATTAATGAAGATGCTACAGTCACATTGGAATGTATGTTGGAAAGACTTAAGGAAAAGTTTGAAGATGTGAAAGCGAAAGTTGGCACTTCGTATAACTATATAACTAAACTCTGCAAGTTCAGCCTTAAAAGAATCTCTAAGTGGGCAATGAGAAGAGATCTGGAGGACCTCAAACATGAGAGGTCTGAGTGGACTACTGAATACAAAGATAAACTTGACTTCAGTAAACACTGTAGCTTTATAGATGAAGCTGGGTTTAACATCAGTACTAGGAAAGGTTGGTCAGCCGTGGGAGAAAAAGCAATAATTAAAGTACCAGTTACTAGGGGGGGAAATGCTTCATTCTTAGGTGCTGTTTGTGGTCAAGAATGTATTGAACTAAAAGCCAGAACTCCAAAATCTGCTCCTCAAAAGAAAAGAAAACTTGATTCGAATAGTACGACAGCAAAGTAGAACGCCAGAGGAACAGCTTCTGATGATTTCTACTTATTTGGGAAATCAGTGATTCAACAAATTACTTGCACATACAGAGCTCAAAGACTTGAAATATATTATTCTTGATATTGCTGCAATTCATAAAAGTCGTAGTATACAATTGCTAGTTGCTCTGAGTGGATTAGAGCTTGTATTTTTACCTCCGTATTCACCCAATTTAAACGCAATTGAAGAGCTTTGGTCAGCATGCAAGGCAAGAGTCAAAAAAATCCACTTAATTAGAAAAGAACAGCTTACGCCTTGAGTAATGGAAGCCACGCTGCAGAAAACACTTGAGAGTTACCAAGGATTTTGCAGACATGCAGGTAAACATGTTCAGCTTTGTTTGGATAAGGTATCGTTTTAACCTATGCTATTTAATAGTGATATAAATCAGAATATTTAAAAACTTAATAATGCCCTTGATTTTATTTAAATTGCTAACTACAACAAAAAAATCTAAACCCTCAAAAAAATTCAAAAATTCGAAATTGCAGAAAAAAGAATATGAAAAAAAATACATTTGGTATAATTCTTTTTACCTCTATTTTTTACCTCTATTACGAAATATTCTGTCTTTCCATTACGACAAGTTGTGACCTATAATATGAACAATTTGTCCAAAGTTGGTGCGAATAATTTGGTGCACTAGGTTTGAACATTTCCTCAATTTTGGTGTGAACATTTCCAAATTTCCACGCCCTAGTTTGAACCTGTTTTGAAAACACTGTACCAAGTAAGATTATGTATTGAACAATGGGTAGACGACGTTCTAGAAAATATCTAGAAATCCTATTAAGGTATGTAAATTCAGTTACCCGAGTGAGTAAGGAGTCACACTTAACAACTAGGATCTATATAGATATCTTTGAGTCAGCTTAAGAACCTTAGCCTCCTTTCTAGATTAGTGTCTTTCCTACGAAAAAGATGTTGTTAAAGAGGGAAGATCAACCAAGTCGGTTACAAGTGAGGCGAATGATAAAAATTCATCACAATGTTATTACAATTTATCTTACTTATCAGTTATGTTTATGCTTCAATTGACTTCTTAACACAAGCTGAGATAAGAGATTTTATTAGATGTATCAATTCTGGCACCCAAAAATACAACTATTCAACCTCTTCTTATGGACAGCTATTATTACAGCCATATGAAATCAGGGCATTAGATCATGAAGGAATAGACCAGATTCTCACAGAATGTTACTTATCGAACAGCCATAACGCAAGTTTCGCAATGAGCGATAAAAATGATTATGAAGTTGAGCTAGAAAGCAGCACGTTATTAAATGAAGAATCGATACCCACATTGCTTGAATGGGGATGAGCAAGAATGAGACGCATTTCACGTATCAGCACTAATGTGAGAATTCTACCTCTACCATCAACCACTGTTTTAGCAAGCATAAAGGATGATTACCGCGATATAGAGCGCAGGAGATGCTGTGGTTTGTGACAACTCATGTAATGATAATGATTATGGACATTGTTATTCTACTGAGTGTTACAATTATATGAGTTCTTATGCTAGTATAGCGATTGAAAATGTTAACTGTTGCATGAGTTTAATAGCCAACATCTACCCTCATCACAGCTGCAGTCAGGGCAATAACCGTCGGTTAATAGTTAATCCTAACACACAGTCATCCTGCCAAGTACGGACTACATATTCTTGGAATGGTCAGAATCGTTAGCTTTCATAGCCAAGAATATATGTTGGCATTAACTGTCAGGTATGTAGATGTATCTTCAAGAATTTATAAAAAAAAGCAGTTACGGAAATCTTATATATAGATACTAGTTGTTAGTGTGACTCCTTGCTCACTCGGGTAAGTGGATTTACATACCTTAATAGGACTTCTAGATATATTCTAGAACGTAGTCTGCACTTTGTTCAATAAATTATCTAATGTACCAAAGTAACGTTCACATAATCATAATGATCATAATCTTCCCAGTGTGGTCATAGGAACTATCGTACGGTCTGACAATGCGTGGGCATTTCTGAAATTGTTTATGTTGCTCAAGATTTCTTGTTCATTGTTAACAAGACCTATACCTGAACCTCCATGCAAGATCTGATTTAAAAGACCATCCAACCACTTCTCAAAAGTTTCAGGTTCATAGTATATTACATTAGCAACTAATTGTCTGAATTGCCAGTTGTAATATTGCAACTCTTTGTATGGATTATTGGTAGCCTTGGCTTTTAAAACCTTGTATCTATCAGTATTAAGATTGTATCCCGGGGAACGGTCCACAACAAGTTTTCTGAACTGCTTGTCCTTGAACAAAGACATGATGCTTTCATGAACTTTATCGCTAGAAAACACCATTTTCTTTTCAAGTCTGTAACGAAGGTACAGCTCAGCGTACGAACTAAGCTTGCTGATAGTGTCGCCCACTTGAAGACACTTTTTGACTGGTTCTCTGCTCATTGGCATGATATATTCTCGAGATATCGAATAATTTACTTGGAGTATTTTCGACAACGTTGGCACTTTTTCTCCCTTCTTAATAATCGGAAGACTTAACAAATCTTCTGCACTACTATCTTGCGATGTATCAATTGTAGACTCCAGTGCAAATTCTGGAGGTGTCCAGGGGATGTACGGCTTGAAATGACGACTAAAGACATTTTCCAAGTATTTCACAGAAAGTCCTTCCAAAGTATCATTTTTCTTGTCCACCGCAAGGAATTTTTGAATAATTAAATCAGGATACAGAGGATTAGCAAGAATTTGGCCAATCTTGATGAAAAATAAGTCATCCTTGGATTTGGCGAGTCGAGATATTTCAAGTTTGGACTCAACAAAACCGCTAATTCCATGCTTAATACTTAAAATCAGCGCAAGAACTTCCCAATACAGCATGCCCAACGATTCCGAACGAGAAGGAGATAATACCAATCCAGCCAGTATCTTTTTCACTACTCTGTTTAATTCGGTATGATATGCATCCGAGAATTCATTCTTAGTACTGGTGACTTTCTCTAAAAACCAAGTTGATAAAGGATATGCTTCGCTCCCAAACTCCTGAAGTAAAGCCTTGTTCAATTGACCTGCTTCCGTCTCAGGAATTGAGCCATATACCTCACTCATAAGTGGGATAAATTGATTAATCCAAGTGGGAACTTGATTGTTATAGAGAGTGAAAATGGCCATAATTTGCATAAACTGAGATGGAACTATGTTGCTGTCAAATCTGTGCTCAACCAAAGCCCTCCGGTATCCAGGATTCTCAATTCTTTTGAATTGATTGCTAGTTACATGACGATAGAATAATGGGTGACGGAATAAGTTTAATAAACGAGGAAAGTTCAACTCGATAGTTTCTAAAGTCAAGCTTTGGATCAAACTGCGACGCAAATAAAACTCATAACTGTGACGACCCAAAGTGTAACTATCATGAAGAAGTGTCGCGAACGCACGAGGACCAACCAATTTCCTAGTTTTTGCTACTTTGTTCTTAAATCCTTTTTTAGTACTTACATTCCTGTCATCTTTCACAGTTGCATAATTGACCATCAAAGATGACGCAACACTTGTCCTAGGTAGAGGAGGAAATCTGAAGATAGATTCCACATCCGCAATACCACTCATCAAGTGTATTGGCAATTGATGCTGAAACATAGTCCACTTCAATCTGTCAACCCAAAGATCATAATTGGGCTTACTTAGAAATGCACAAAGGAAGTCTTCAGTCTGTTCAGGATTTTCCAAGGCTAGAAGTGTAAGATACATAATGGATTCCTTGTTCTGAGAAGTTCCCAATGGAATTTCGACACCAAGGCCATTCACTTGGTTTGAAACATATTCCTTAACAGATGCCTTAAATTGCTTCAATAGAGTAGAATTACCCGAGTCAATGTATTTCGAGGCAACAAGGTCCAAGAAGTTTGCCCCTATGCTTTCAACCTCAAAATTGGGAATACGCTTCAATTTGCTTATCAAATTGTCTGAGACATTGAGAGGCGGAAGCTCAGGAAATTCACTGGTTTCTTTCATTTTAATAGATAATTTTGGGCGATCCCACGATTGACGATTTATCCTAACACTATCCCACCATTCCTTGAGATCGCTTTCTGGTCTTTCCAACGACAACAATCCCATAATTTTTTTTAATCCTAATTCATTATTCCAGCCAAAATTGAACGATAGAACCTTTTTCGCCTTGTGAGATGCGCCAAAGAGCTCATGGTACTTCTGCTTTGGTAGAAATGCTTCGATTGCAAGTTTGCCTAGTCTTTGTAAATGATCACCATTACTATCTATAACCATGTCGTAATTGCTTACCGAAGGGAACTCAAAATTGTATACATTTTCAGTAGGAGTTCTTGTAGCCGCGCTGAAGGAATCGTAAAGGTGGGGAGGGTATTCCTTATTTCTGGTAATTTCCCACCATGATTTCCATGGGAGCATCATAGATTGAGCTTTACCATCTTCACTGAAGAACTTGTGGCATTCCTCCCATGTCTTTGGAATGTGCTCTTTGGGAAGACGTTCAAGTGTACGAACTTGTGTTTCTACCCATTGGTTCACTTTTATTGTAGATATTTGTGGTCTAGTGTTTATGATGTATCGAAAGAGAAATAATTTCAAGTAGGAGCTCTTCTCTTTGGGCAATTCAAATTGGTCATCGTTCTTCGAGTGTTGGAGCTCAATGCCTTCTGGTAATGTGAACTGGGGGAAAGGAACAGAAACTGGGGGAATCAGGATCTCAGACGATGGTGGGATACCACTTTTAGTCTTCTGGCCCTGGGGATAAACTATCGCCTTTACAATTTCATCAGTACTGAAATAGCGTCTAAACACCCGCAGGTACATTCTTAGTGGCATATATTTGATCGACTATGCAAAGGAGAAGGTATGGCTTAGGATTATACAGCAAAAATATTATATTTGGTAATACAGTGTACAAATTAGTCTTTTTTTCGATCTCTGCGATTCAGAATATCACCATTTTTTAAGGTGTATTTTTACAAACATAGATTCAACGAAGAGTCTTTAGTAACAAGAAACGGTTAGTTCAGTTCAGATCAGTTCAAAATAGCATAATGCTGTAATCACACTATAGTGAAATTCGGAACAACTTCGTAAGCGGTCTACAATTAGCCAAAATATATGATACAGTGTAACATTAATATATATAATCAAATAATCGGTACTAATGCCATGCGTCGCGTCCCCTAATAGATTTGATGTGTATTTATTATATAAATGGTAGAGTACAAGGTTTTTGTATTAAAGGTAATGTAAAAGACCCATAAGCTGGCCAAAAACCGCAGCCAACTCACAATCTTCTACCTCTTCTACCACCCTTTCTTCTGGTGGAGTCAGAAGGAACTGGGGTGACATCTTCGATTCTACCAATTCTCAAACCAGATCTGGCCAAAGCTCTCAAGGCAGATTGACCACCTGGACCAGGGGTCTTGGACTTGGTACCACCGGTAGCTCTCATCTTGACGTGGACAGCGGTAATACCAACTTCCTTACACTTAGCAGCAACATCTTGAGCGGCCAACATGGCGGCGTAAGGAGAGGATTCATCTCTGTCAGCCTTAACCTTCATACCACCGGTAACTCTGGCGATGGTTTCCTTACCGGACAAATCGGTAACATGGACGAAAGTATCGTTGAAAGAAGCAAAGATACGGGCAACACCGAAAACTTGGGTACCGTCTCTAACTTGACCTGTAAATAATCTATGTTAGTACTACATCTGGTTATTGTTTGTCAGGTTTGGGAAACGATTCAAGACCACTGAAAACTATGATTAAAATACTGTTCATCCGACACATTTTGGGGAATATATGATTCAGGCCAACCTCAGTAAAACGAATACACTCGTTAAGATCCCACAGTCTTAGAAGATGTTCAATAAGTTTAAAGTAAAATTTTCAAGAAATCCAGCATCTGAATAAATGAATTAACTTCCACCATTGAAATTCACATCATCTCTAACTATTAAATGCATTCTAATTTATAATATCTGTGTTGGCTCACTTATTCAATTCTTCAATTTTCCAATTTCCACCACTGTTGGCTATTTTTCACTTGATCATTAAACAATTCCATCGTCTGGATTAATCTAGTCCACCATATCGTCTGCCTGGCACTTTATCTAGTTTTCTGTAATGGCTTATGCAACCCTCCAACTGTCTCTGTAGCTTTCTTGTACATACCAGAAGACATGTTTGCTATATATGTGATGATACTCTGGGAAGATATATGGGATATCAAAGAGAGGTAGTTTTATAAAATGCAATGGGTGAAAATTTTTTTAGCTGTGAGAACAGTACCCATCCACAACTGGATTTCCTACAGAATCCGCACTACACCATACTCACTGAGGGTAGGATAAACGCACAGGAAATTTTGGTTTGGGAACGTCGGTTTTGGGTTACCCGCATATTTGGGTTTGAGAGTGCGGGTAATGCAATGGCAAGGCGTATCACGTGCACAAATATCAGGAGCTGATAAGGCTAATAATGATTATGTTGTATCATGTGATATAGGTCTTAAAACCCTAAGTAGTTGATTTCTATTTCCAACATGCAATTCAACTGTACTCCATGTTTGAAATTGGTGCTAGGGGCTCGCTGACCCATCACAACCATAGTGGTGACAAAGTAGCTTACGGATTACTCACATCTACAGAGCATATTAATCACATCTCACAGAGAACACTGTATATTTCATTTAAGTTATTGTATAGTACACTATTTGCTGCTAATGCGGAGCATCCTCCCCCCACTCACACAGTCTAACAAGAAATTATTATATATTATTCATGGAGAGGGATGCGTAAACGCACAGGAGGGCAACTTAATAGACGAAACCCAAGATCTTACCGGAAACGTGCTTTCTTCTGGCTTCTTCGTGGTCCATGATACCAGCAGAAGTGGTCAAGATAACGTAACCGAATTGTCTGGCTGGCAACAAGTTGTCAGTCCATCTTTCAATGTCACCGATCTTGACGTTGAATCTTGGGGAGATGACACCACACTTGTTCAATCTACCGTTCAATTGAACGACGATCTTACCGGATCTGTGGTCGTCAATGTATTCGAATTCACCAATGTAACCGTGCTTTTGCATGACGGTCAAGAACTTGATGATGACCTTGGAGGAAGGTCTGATCAAGACTTGTCTCTTACCGGTCTTTTCAGCGTTGTTGATGGCGTTCAAGGCATCGGCCAAAACGGAGGTTCTAGTCATCTTGTATAGTTACTCGATATAGTCTGATACGGCGTAGTACAAGTCTATTACGCTTTGAAGTGTAGAGAAATGGTGATGAAAAATTTCCCTCTGCCAGTAGACCCAATCCAGGCACTGATGCACAGGGACAATTCTATGTGCAGACATCACCAATCTGGCTAAAACGAGATCCACTTTTGGGATTTGTGAAAAATGTAGGTGAAAAACGCAGTCACATTTCCGGTAGCGCGGTGAGATACTGTGTCGCACCTATTCTGCTCACATAGTAAGAATTAGGATATTGAAGGGAAATTATAACAATATACAGGACGATAATTGGTGTATGCCGCTTTAACAAGCCGAGCCACTAACGGTAATAAGCATTGCGACATTTTTGGTAATGTAGCGAAGATGACCGCCAATGTCGTTCACCGGTAGCGCGCGGTTTTCTTTCTCTGGAGAAAGAGCACTCACTTTTACAAAAGGAAAATTTGCTTAAAGGTATATTCTGCTGTTTTGACTTCTTACTACTATCCAGTCAAAAGATATTAAAGATGCCAGTATGTTTGAACCGTACATATAGCGCCACATGGGATTAGCACAACTACAAATGACAATGATATGGAGGATAAAAGAAAGCTGCTGTTTAGTTTAATCACGAAATTAGGGTTGTTGAGTAGACCAATTGTGATGAAAATTTTTCAGAGCGAACTTGGATCGATGAACCCGAAAGGAACAAGCAAATAAAATCAGAACAAATGGTGGATATTGGTTCTCTGGATATACATGGTCTATGTGGTGGTGAACCTTGTTGGGCGAAAATAATAAGTTTCATATACTAACAGAAATGTAGTCTCAAAAATCTTTTAAGACCAAGCAAAAGTTGGCTAAGGCCCAAAAGCAAAACAGACCATTGCCTCAATGGATCAGATTGAAGACTGGTAACACTATCAGATACAACGCCAAGAGAAGACACTGGAGAAGAACTAAGTTGGGTATCTAAACGGGTTTATCATCTTGCTTCAAACATTGGACTCCCGATCTACATGTGGTGGCAGATATGATCTTTGGTTCGTTTCTGCTACTGCTTTGAAAGCGGTGGTTGAATAGAAAGTTACAATGACAAGTTTGGTTTCTCCTGACGGTTTCTGTACATCTGTATATTTTAATACTATAAAGTTATCATCTGAATTGATTGTAGAGTTGCATAACACGAGGTGGAATTCTAGCTGGACAAACAGGTGAAGAAGCGAGCAATTAATTATTAGAGATACTGTTTGATTGATTCTGACTAAGTCCTCGTGTATTGAAATCTTCTATGTACGAGGCTGATATCCGCGACAAAGCGTCTAACCTTCTGGAATAGGGGGGCCCACCTAATTATATGTGGCTTGAAGTGTTGTGGTGCATAATATTATGAAATAGGACCTGAGGAGCTTTTCCTTAAACCTCCTCTTCAAATATGGTCTCGATGGGCTTCTCCATTAATGATGCATGGGAAAAGACTGTGACAGCACTGGCACCAACCAACCACATCATGGTGTAGATTGGACCAGCCAAGAATCCCAAGGGAACAGACACAACCAATAACGCGGTGTACAATTGAGAAGTATTGAATCTTCCCACGGGCAATACCAAGTCTTGGCCACCCAACTTATTGATCCCGTAGACACCTCCAGCCACGAGCAAAATGACAAACAACAATAACAAGTTGGTGGCCAAGCAGTAGACAAAGAACATCAACACCACGGCCAAATAGTTGGCGGAGAAGTACCCTAAGTTGTATGTGACACGGCTTTGTATTTCACCAAAGTTGGCAGGCTTGCTGACTCGTCTGATGTCGAAGAACTCCTGTGGGGGACGCAACTTGGAGATGGACGAGGAGATGGTACCCACGTCTGACCGGAGACGGTCGAAGTTCAATCTGTCTGCAAAAGACGCAAACTTAAGAAGGGAATAGTTAGTATATTGTTTGGCTATATCATCGTCACATGGTCTTCAATATGCATCGCACTCTTTAAAAGAACCAAATAAGAGTCGCATTATATTTCTAGGTAAATGAAGTGGAATATAAGACTCTGGATACCCCCTTGCACTATACATACGTTTCCAAGTGAAATAGACATGCTGTATTCGCTGGTGGACTATCGAAGTAAGTTTCCTTCCAGATGCCTGCCACCACTGATATATATAGAAATAATCAGTGTTTAGATTTCCAAAAAATTTATCGTGGGTTGACGTGTCTTTGCCAGTCATGAATGTGCACTCCCACAGCCCCATAGCAGAGAAAAGAATGATTATCCTGTGATCTTTAACTCATTCTTTTCTCTGCTATGGATTTATGGTAATTAAGATGGATTAGCAGTAACACCTAAGCGGAAGAATCAGGAAGTATTTTTATACAATGTAATATGAGTGTATAATTTGAAGAATACTGCCATCTTTTCCAATATAGTAAATCTTTTAAGATTCTTCATATCTGGGCAAAGTGTCTGGATGACGGTGTGTCTGTTCGGCTATGTATTGGTAACAAGTTGCATCATAAGAATTAGAATTCTGACACATTCACTTATTACTATTGGATCATATTTTCTGCTAATATTATCACGCTATCCAACAATACAATACCACTTACGAGAAACATAAATTCTTCAAGCCAAAAAAGAAAAGTACTAACAATGCCTTTCTTTTCCACACACGGGCTTCATATTTGACCTGCAAGCGCTTATTATAATTCTACTGGTATGCACCAATAGGCATACAAGGTGCACTTCTTCGTTCTTATCTCTCGTTGGCTGTTCTTACATATTCAGTATCTTTTGCTAAGCAAAAATAGTACGTCTATTTCACTTTAAGTACTTTGGTAGAATGCAGATGTTATAATGCACGCGTTTGAGTTAACTATGCTAAATATGGATAATCCTCTATAATCCTAAGTCCTTCTTAACCAAGGCCCTGCAAATAGGATGGTATCTTGACTCGAACTTATGGAAGTAGGCCACAGCCTGCTCGTGGTCAACATTGTTAAGAAGTACATAGCCTGGTCTCACAAACTTCATTCTGCCTACAGTACCCAACCACTCACCTAATTTGGCATAGTACTCACTGTTGCAGCCCTTCACCTGTAAATAGAACCATCTGAATAAGACCTCAGAGTTGGCAGTAGTCGAATATACAGTATAAATGGAAGCCATGGTCTGGAGAACATCAGTGTTTTCGGGCCACTCCAACTTCAAGCTGATTAAAGTGTCCAAGAATACCACAGATTGATTGGACGAGAACCCTTCGATGTCTTGTGGAGTGAAAAGCTGAGAATAATCACAATTTCCACTTTTAATTGCGTGGAACCACTTATCAGCCAAAGCATAACATTGGTCCACTAAGCTAGTGTCAAACTCTGGCTTGACGGGAGGCATACCTGGTTTGTAGAGCCAAGAGTTCCAGTCGATGGTGTCCAAGACATCTTTCTTGTCAGAGAAGAAATCGTACAACGTATCAATGAATTGATAAGTATCAAGGGACTTGTACTTGAATTTGTTAAAGTAGTGAGGAATGAAGGAATCAAATACCAGGGTTCCACCAAGTTTCTGCTCAATGTGGAATAACAAATTGAACCCCTTCTCATAAGGGACAGTACTGAAGGCATCGTCAGGATCACATTGGTCTTTCAAATCTTGTACCAAAGTAGAGAATCGACTGGCGGACTCACCCATGGCCTTAATACTATTTTCCAAATCGTTCCAGCCAATAATAGCACTAAAGTGTCTAGTAGGCTCTCCGTGCAAATTTCCTTGGATTCTTCTTTCCAAGTACACAGTCCAACCCTCGTTCAACCAGAAATGTTCCCACGAACAGTTGGTGACCAAGTTACCACTCCAGGAATGGGCCAATTCGTGGGCCAACACATCCACGCACCCATGGTCGCCGGTTATAAGCGTAGGGGTGACAAAAGTGACGTTTGGATTTTCCATACCTCCATAGGGGAATGACATAGGAAGAACCAATGCATCGTATTTGGCCCATTCATAATCGAAGATTAATTTTTCGGCAATCTGAATAAAGTTCTCCATGTCATCTTTGAATTCCCATTGACAAGCGTCGATCTTGCATGGCTCGCAGTAAACGTCGGATCTGGGTCCAATAGGTTTCTTAGAAATGTCTCCCAGTGCAATGGCCACCAAGTACGAAGGGATAGGAATTGGCTGGTGAAACATGTACACCCCTCTTTCCTGGTCGCTTTCTACTGGTCTTCCAGACATTAACGAAACATAAGGTGAGTGAACAGTATAGTTGTAAGTGGACTTAGTTGCTGGAGTGTCGAAACAGGGAAATAAACTTCTGGCGTGGATGGCCTGGCATTGAGAGAACAAATAAGGATATGTCTTACCATCGGTAGCTTCTTTATCCAAGAATTGCAAAGCAGTACATTTATCAGTTGTTTCGAAGCTGATATCCAAGGTGAGTTCGTCCTTCACCACAGATTCTGGTAAGAACACCACCAATTTGCTACCTAAGGGCTCAACTCTGTCGTGTAACTTAAAAGTGGTCTTTTCACCGTTGACGGAGGTGTCTTTGATGTTCAAAAAAGAAGTATCCAATTCAATAGTGTTGGAGGTAAGATCACGCAAGAGGAACTTGACCTGACCACTCAAGATCTTCTTAGCAAAGTCAACCTGGAAATTCAAGACCGTGTGGACCAATTTCTGAGCATAGTAGTTGGAAAGAGTGGAAGGATCTCTTTCGGGAGAAACAGAGGGTCTGTGGGCCTTTATAACATCCATAGCACCTGAACCCATTGTGTAACGATTACTACTGTTACGAATATTCCAGTATCAGGAAGAAAATACCCCTGTCAATAGTGGTTTGAAAAGAGAAAAGCTCTTAGGTGTGAAAAGATTGCGATGAAAACGATCTCACTTATTCAGGCTACCAACAGCAGACTTAAGCGACCTATTGTCATTACAAGAGGCTGATCGAATGTTGGAGCCTCAAGTGCTAACGGCTTCAATTTAGCGTACATGCAAGTGTCGTGGGGGAATGCCGCCAAAAGCCGACAATCCCAAAGTGAACCGGTGGTCCATTCCCGGACTTTCCCCGTAGGCTGCCCGTATTACCCCCTATGTTGACGTGTCTGCACCGCTATCATTCTTCCAGTTTAAGCTCTAACTAAGAAAGGGGCTGCACAAGCCCTAATATGGTCTACCTGTCTGTTTTAGCAGAAGCAAGTTCCCCAATTTTAGGTAGCATATAACTATAGTGAGGATCGCCATACCAGCTGGTCCCTGTGACAGAGAGCTCGGAGTCGAGGCTTTACCGAAACTTAGGCTCCAACATTTTTATCATTATTACCATTTTTACGTCATAGGTGTGGACATTGCACGAACCCAGAGGACATCGTGGATCGGTAGTACCAGGTTTGTCTAACAGACACTGATTTCCCCACGATTGCATCACTGGGCTGTTTGAGCCAGTGTCTCTACAGAATCTTGCACCGAAACACGCTACCTGAATTCGAATCCATAAGCCGGTACGATAAACCAACTGAGGGGTTTGTTGTTCTTGTCCCACAGTTTGGGGAGCTATAAAGCCAACGTTGAAAGTGTGCAACCATGCTGCCTTTGAATCCAGAGCAGCAAGGCGAATCGCCTCTTCTGCAACTAGAGATGGAGATTATGCAAAAGAGGATATACTTTGGCTCTACCAAGTCGTCGCTGTCGCTAAGCAGACAGCCTTTATCTATACAGTCTTCGTATGGAGAAGGCACTCAACCGCAACCACAGAATCAACAACAACACTACTTATCGCAGATGGGACGATATTTGGAGAATGCAAGTGATAAAGAAAGTATATATCTGTTTGAATCCGTCAGCACCAACAGTCGATTGTTGGATAGATTGGAAATAGAAAGTGTTTATTCTGGCCCTGATAATGATGTGCTCAACGGTAAATTGCTTGAGAAATTACATCTTCCCCCTACTACATCATCAAGCAACACTTCGAGATCAAACTCTCTTTCCAGAATATCCCGTTCCGATAGTACTCATAGTTGTAGGCTGCTGGAGGTCAATATACGTTCAGTTTCGCAGGCCCACAAAATTCTTCGAATGTCCAATGCTTCCATAGATTCGCTTCATGCAGACTTCCAAGCAGCTTCTACATCGATATCAAAAGTTGGAAACGATCATATTTATGAGGAGAGTGACGATGATGACGATTCTAAAGTTCGAAATTCGGTAGTAGAAGATGATGAAAGCGATAATGAGTTTACATTTAACAATAGTTCCTCAGAGACTTTGGAATTAGACTTGTCCAAGAAAAGAGGTACTGGCGACGCCGTCTATTTGCCCAATATTAAGGGCCGTATTTCTCATGGTCATAGTGAATCTATATCATATGTACCCTCAAGAATTCCAATTGAGCGACCCTTGCTGCGTTCAAAATCAACTACGAATGCTGTCAGGGGTATGCCATTACATTCTCAAAGGAGAATAATATCAGATCATCAACCGACTTCTACGCATTCCCTGCAACATAGATTTATGGAATTAGGAGTTCCAAATTCTGATAATACTTCAACGTTGGTATCTACAAGTTTTAACTCACCCTCGAGTATTAGCTTATCTCGACAGCCATCTGCCGTTAGTGATAATCGAAGTGATAATCTAACCCCTGAGTCGCGCACCAATTTAGGTCTACAGTTAAGACAAATGGGGAGGCATAGAGAGGCATCGTATCAATTGCAGATTGCTGCTAATACGCCCAACAACTATCCTCGTGCTATGTTCTTATATGCTATGGCCTTAAAGGATGGCCATGGTGTTAAACAGAATGACAGGCATTGTCTAAAATGGCTATGCAAGTGTATTCTTTATGAAAGTTTTGGTGCTGAGTTACTGGGCACTGAACTTGAAAAGCTCTACGAAAGAACACCAGATGATTTGGTCAAGTTTATTATCAAACTTGATGCAAACAACGACTACGACCCGATTGATTTGTTTAAATATTATAAACTGCTTCCGCCCTCACAACTCCAACGCACAGTGCACAATTCAACAAATATAAATCTTGCTTCTCCCATCCTTACAGTCCAAAGTTTAGAAGCGAGCAGTATCAACAATTCTACACCAACTATCAACGACAATACAGGTGAAGCCCCCTCAAGTCCAATATCATTGCAGCATTCTGTTGCTACTGCTTCGACCAGTTCGCCAATTGGCATCGTAGTTTTATGCCATTGCTTTTCTGAGCTAGGAAATGCTTTGCTTACCGGCAATGGCTTGATGAAGAAAAATGAGATACAGGGTATTAAAATGATTTCCCGAGCCGGATCCATGGGACATGTAAATGCCATGTTACAATTAGGTGAACTCTGGTGTCATAAATCCAAGCATCACAAGAAAGATTTGTATTTGGCATCTGCCTGGTTACGTTTAGGTGAATTGTTTGGAGCAAAGTCAATTGGGAATAGTTGGATCTATAAGGAGAAGTATTTGAAGGAGAAGTCAAGTTCGCTGCACTAAGCTTCTATTCTTTTGCTGTACTCACACACTCGTTTCATAAGGCATTTATTTTGGAAAGTATTATTATCGTCGTTATTATTATATTATGTTATATTATATTTTATGCATTTTCATTTTTCTGGCTTACATTCTATGGTATAGATACTCAGTTGACCGGCAATACTGTTGCACCTATTTCTATTCCAAATATGTATATATATTGAATCAAGCATTCTTTTGATTGCAAACTAAGGCATAATTAATGTCATTGGTTTCAATGAACTCCCTAAGGATATTGTGGATTAACGCCGAAATGTCACTTAAACTGGAGTAGTATCCCAAGGGAAGGTAATAAGTGTTTGAAGCAGGTCTCAAGTCCGCAACTTGCTTGGTGAGATTCTGAATGTTAGTAGTACGATGGTACCAGGTCTTGGGAAACTTGGATGATATGGTGGACATCATGTAGTTGGGGCTTCCACTCAACAAGAAGTTCAGAATTAGATTATCATTATGAATAGCCTGTTGCTGTAATTCAATTATCTTGTTGGTGATTTCAGTTCCCCTGTCACTTCTCTTGGTGTACAGACTGATGACTTTAGTGATGATATTATTGATTCGCTTCAAGATTAAAGCATTGGTATGGTATAACAAACACAGTACTAGAGCGTAGAAATCCTCATTCAGTTTACTTTTATCCTTTTCCTTAGCAATAGACTTGAGAAAGTCATTCACTTCATCAAACATGTTTCTCCATAATCGTTCGCTCGGAAGTACATCGTTCAATATTTTTATTCTCTCGTCGTAGTCGTTAGCTACCATTTGTAGAATTAAAGTGTCCATCCACGTAATAGTCATTTGTAATCTATTTCTTGCTTTGGGCACTTTCCCCCTAGTTTCTTTGGCAAGCTTGAGCCAGTTGGTTTTTCTGGTGACAAGCATGTTCTTATCGCTTTTTTTCACCGAAATCGGATTTGGTACTGTAATGAAACCCTGGATTTCTGGTGGTGAAATGAGAGGCGTTGCTGGTGGTGGTGGAGCAGACGTAGTTTTTGTTGGAGAAGGTTGCTTCTGTGCCCCCTGAGTTAGAGACAATGGTTTAGATGGCGAAGTTTGTCTCGCCGCAACAGTTGTAAGTTTTGTTGGTGATGGATTTTGTTTTAGGCTGCTCAGTGAGGTCTGAAGTAATTTCTGCTTAATGGTTGGAGTAGGAGGCACCAGACTGGGGATATCTCGTACAGTTATGACTTGCTCTGTTTTAGATTCGCTTTTGGAATCCCTTGATTTGTCAGGTGGCTTCAGATTCTCTGCTTTGTCGAAGATTCCCAAACCTACTGGAGAAGGAGAAGCAGAATCCGAATCTACTGAGGATGCCCTATTCTGGTTCTTGGTTGAACGATTTTCCACCAACTTGGAATATTTGTCTGTGTTACTAAAGGTAATTCTCAACACAAGCCTGGGTTTCGCCGGATCTGAGAGTCTGCTGACCCACCGGACGTATTTCAGTCTGAATATCTTGGGTTGTGGGGTGTTTTCCTGTGCAGTAGAACTAGTGGAATTGGAATTGGAATTGGAATTAGGGACAGTAGACCTTGATTTCCTAGCTGATAATGCCAGAATAGTTGGTGTGGAGTTCATAGAACCAGTAGGAAGAAATGTGGAGGATGACGTAGTTGGAGCTGATCTTGGGACCATAACCGAGGGTGGTTTCCTGGGAATAGGCAGTAGCAAGGCTCTGGGCGATCCAGATACTGCCTTAGAGTTAGATAGAAGTCCGAGCGGGATGTCTTCATCGTCTGAATTGGCCAAATGCCCGTTTGCACCAACCAGTAGCTTATCTCTGTGAGTGGACCCATTGGCTAAAGGAACAGTGTCTTTAGGACCGGGTACAACCTCCAGTGGCTTGTGGTCAGAACCACTAAATTCCTTAGGAAGAGTCGGTGAAAGAATGGGCGGCAAGCCTCCGGTGGCCATGTAGTGCAGTATGAGTTCATCCAAGCTGTTCCAGTTTGCTGGCGTTCGTTTAGGTGTGGACGTAGAATCTCTGGAGGGACTCCTATGAGGCAGAGGAGCAGATTTTCTGGTGCTCTTTATCAGAGCTCCGGCGCTGGCTCCAGAACCGGGTCTGCTGATCTGTCTTCTTCCGGATGTGGCCAATTCTCGCTCAAAGATAGAAGATCTCATATTGGAGATGCATATTACTGAATATGATGTAAGCCTTGGAGGGTAGGGAATAAAGTACAGTGAGTAGAGGAATTGATTTTTCGGTATTCAATTTTTGTATGGTGCGAAATAAAGGGAACAAATCTCCAAATTTGTAGGGGAATCCATCGATCATCTTTAGACATTAGTGGACTAAACTGTACTATACGGTGATATATAGAGTACTCTGATAGGCCTATTATCGGTGGTGTCGTTGGATATCAGTTGGTAATAGTTGGTATAATTTATTTGGAAAGGAACAACGTCGAGCTGAGTGGACTGTGAAATTCTCATTTGCAGCATCGACTTCGAAAGGAAATAGAATAGCGAATTTTAACTGTGAAAAGTACGTTATCCAAGTGATAAGGTTGGGTTGTGAAAAGACGCTGGTTCTGGTTTCGCTTGCTTGGCATTACTTGCTTGCTTGATTTACTACTTGTTTCGCTACTTGTTTCGCTACTTGTTTCGCTATTTTAACGGTAAAACTCGGGGTAGTATTAATTTCCCAGCCATTGAGGCCGACTAATTTGATCTGATCTGACCATTGTGATCCAAAACATAGCTAGTATCTCCCACGTCTTATTCAATTAAGCATGTCCAAATACAACTCGGTGGAGCCCTTGAGCTTGGGCCGAAAAAAGAAGACAGTGGCAGATTCCACAGGAGGGAAAACTTCTTCAAAGAAGAAGAGAAGAAACCTGAATCCAAAGTCCACTCCAAAAAGCTCCCTCGAGGCCCAGATCCCAGGATGGCCATCGTCGTTGAAAGTATTTGTTTCCAATAGCTTTGCCAGGTCCGAGGCTGAACTTTCTCCCGAAGAGCAGAACATGTTCCGCTCGCAGATAACTAAGATTGTAGATTTAGCGTTGAAGAAGAATATGCTCTGGATGAACGATTGGGACAGGCAGACGCTTCCTATTTTTGATGGTGGAGACGTGGAATTAATTTCCATCGTTGAACCCATTGCACCATATACACCTGATGATGATTCCAGAACAGAATCGCCAGTGCCACCTTCTTCAGCATTGTTAAATGGGGGTTATGCATCAAAAATGCGTAAAAGACAACGACTTGAGCGCTTTAATTCGGAAGAGCCCGAAACACCTTCATCTTCTTCTTCAACATCACGTCATCCAACTGTGTCTTACGGGACCTCAGGAGAAGGAGAAGACTCATTCGCTCCCGTCAAGGGAGCATCCCAACAGATAGAGAAGAGCTACTTTAGATTGACTTCTGAACCAGTTCCCTCTAACGTTCGACCCCAAGAAGTGTTAGAGAAATCGTGGAAATATGTCTTGAACAAATATCGTCATGGTCTGCCCTACACTTATTTTATCAGTCAGTTTAAATCTATCAGACAGGATTTAACCGTTCAGCATATTAAGAATGACTTTACGATCCACATTTATGAAGTGAATGCCCGTGTCTGCTTGGAAATGAAGGATTTAGGTGAGTTCAACCAATGTCAAGCTCAATTGACATATTTGTACAACTATATGCGGGGAATTACCAATAGAGACAATTATTTAAGTCAAGAACTTGAATTTATTGCTTATCGAATAATCTATATGATTATTTTGAGGAATTACCAAGATGTGACAAAGCTCAAGCTTCTGGTTTTGTCTGGCCAGTATTCCAAATTATGCATCACTTTTGATGATCAGGAAAAGTACCTTGATCGAATTCATGATCTCTTTCAGGTCAGCGACTGCATTCTTGTTGGAGACTATTATAATCTCATTCGACTCATAGGGAAACTCAGGGAGGACTTGCCACTTGGGTTTGAACTTCTTGATAATTTTCTATTGCCAAAAGAGCGAATAAAAGCCTTATTTATTGTTTCGAAGACATATCGGAAGATTAATGCTCAATATGTGCAAGACTCCATTCTAGCATTAGACAGCGCCCGGTTCACTGAGTTCTTTGAGAAACATCGTCTTAATCATTGCATCGTGGGGGAAGATTTCGATTGCATCCAGGCACGGTCAGTTTTGCTGGCAATTGTGAATCAGCCAAGCTTCAACAGAGTTGACATTAAAGGACAAATATAATGCACTCCCAAGATAAGCTAGGCAAAAAAATAACGACAGAAGAGTAACATCACAGCTCAAACTCCCTACTCTATTGATGGAGCCAAAGCCATTAATGAAAAGAAGCCATTTTTGTCTCCAGCATTATCCATGTAAAACTGAATCTTATCCACCACATTCTTGTCATCAAGAACTGAAGCAGTTGTTGAACCTTCACTGCCCGACAAATCAATAGGCCCCTTTCTTCTACCGTCCAATTCGTACATGTGATTGTCGCTTCCCTTGATAAACGTGATGAAATGGAAGTCAATATCATCCTGGGCAGCGGGTGCTTGGGTCTGGCCCTGAGATCCAAAATTATCATCTAATCTGATAGATTTCTCCAAATTCTGGATCAAATGAGAATATTCCTCGACATTGGATGAACTTGGACCCCCCTGAGCCTTAAGTTCCTCGAGGAAAGTGTGCAAGGGACTATTATCAACCACTAGTGTCTTATCCATGTTGGAAAGTATATGGAGTAAGGCATATAAACCACATCCGTTCTTGATGGTCTGCTTGAACCAGTTGACTGCACTTGAACCATCCAGAGGCACAATTGCGGTGTCCTGGGCTGTTCTATAAGACTCGTACTCCTTTGTGAGTGGGAAAAGAAGGATAACTGCAAATATGGGTTGGGGGATAAATGCTAAGAGGGAAGGGTCCGAAATGGAGTAGACATCGTGGAATGAAAGGATCGGCGATAAGCCCAAATGGGCAGCTAATTGGGAAAAGATCTCCGGATTCGATTCCAAGGGTATCACTGCGGGTTCCATTGGCAAATTGTAATTGAGATGTTTAAATGACAAATGACGATAGAGTAATCCATTTAACATGACATTATATATTTTTTTCTCCAGACTTAAAATCAATTTTCGACTTGATTTCGCACCCCGGAGCTTACACCGTTTTAGGAAGTGAATAAATAATATACCATTTTCTATAGTAAATGTACCAAGTGTCTATGGTGTAGAGTCTCTATTTGCATACATGTTCTCCAAAACGCTCTCGTTAACGAAGGAGAAGCCCTTGATCTGGAGAATGTCCTCGGAAAGCGGCGACTTGTCTGGGGGGGTGAAAGGCATAGTAGTGAATTCATCATCAAAGTTCTCGGCTAGGACCGGGTCTGTAATGACGGGAACGATGGGGGGAATAATACTGATGTCGTTCAAAGTGCTCCAATTGACAGTGCGGAAGAAACGGTGCTCTTTTATCTTCTGGTACTGTACTTCGTCGTCGAGATCTATTCGTTTCTGAGGATTCACCTGGAGAAGTTTCCGGAGAAAATCCTTTGCGTCGTTGGATAAGTAAAAGGGGAACTTGAGAAACTTCTTAGCATTCATCACCTTGTCCATGACCTTCTTGTTGTTGTTACCCGTAAACGGAGGGGAACCTGTGAGCAAGTCAAAACAGACACATCCCAAGGACCACCAATCCACGCCGAAGTCATAGGGTTCTCCTTTCAATATCTCGGGTGCCATGTACTGTGCTGTTCCGGCGAGCGAATTCAGCTTGTCTTCATCGACTGTCTGTTTCGAGAGCCCAAAGTCCGTCAATACTAACTGACCAAAGGCATTCAACATGCAGTTCTCCGGCTTCAAATCGCGGTAGATCACCTTGAGATTCACATGGAGATACCTAATGGCCTCGATGAGCTGGGCAATGTAAAAGCTAGCCTTGGTTTCAGGCATGTACCGTTCCTGGGCCAAGTGGTGGAAGAGCTCTCCTCCATCCAAGTACTCGAGAATCAAGTAGACTTTATTGTGGTCCTGAAACGCGTAGTAGAGCTTGACGATGTTGGGGTGGTTCACCGATTGGAGAATGGTTTTCTCATTGACGGTTCGATTGTAGTTTACTTCATCTATGGTGTTGTTGATGATCAACAGTGCCTTTTTCAACTGCTTCATGGCATACAAGTTCCCTGTTATTTTCTCCCTCACCAAAAGAACCTTGCCGTAAGCACCACGGCCCAATACTTTCAACACATCAAAATCGCTAACTTTGGGTTTGTTAAACAGCGCTGAAGCAGAAAACTGTTTGACGGGGATCTCATACAGTGATGAGATCGTCAGCCGTCTCCTTCTACTCGTAGACCCGTATTTGCCGTTGACATCACTACGGTTATTGTCGTAGATAGGCACAGGCAACGTAGACCTTGAAGCACTGAAATCAGTAGAATCTTCGTTCTCGTCCTCGGACGAATGGAGCGCCAGCAGATCAACCAAACGGTAGTTGAGCTCTGTTGGCCCGCAGACAGAGTCGCTGTCTTCAGTGTTTCCTGAAACTGGCGGCTCTTTCACCGCCATTGACCCAAGACGTTGTCCCAATTGGTCCAAATCATCGTCGTCTAAAAATACACTCATAAACCTGGACAGAAGGGGCTCCGGGAGCTTAGTGCCGTCCTTGGAGGATTACACCGTAGGCAGATGATTTGCAGTACACTTTGACTAGGAAGAGTTAAAGAAGAAGGGAGTGTTGATTTATTTTAATTGTCCACACGTTTCCCAACGATCGGCAGAAAAGATCGGTCAAAAGTGAATCAATTAGAGCCGATCGACCACAACATCTACCACAATACAGTAACGGAAACATCATTATATTATAATAACATGATAATAGCATGATAGTATTATGATTGTATCATGAAAGCATTTCAATAGTAGTATGATAGTATTATGGTAGTAATGGTAAGGATGCAACAGAAATTGTCGTTATATCTGTATGGAACAGTTTGTGTTCAAAGTGTGGGGCTCCTATTATTGACCACTGACACCATATATATTTATTAGGTAAAGAAGCTTGGGCTAGTAAGACTGTAGCATTATTAGCTGTATCGATTGTGACTTTTGATGGTCTCCAAGGATTCTAAGTATTATATCTTAGATCGGTGTCTTCAATATTTTACTTCTTATCAATTTACTGAAAATATGTACTTTCCACAAGTAATGTATTGTTTAAAAATATTTGTGGATATATAAAAATGATTATTTTCAGTAAAGGTAAACTTCTGTTAATTCTGAATCACCATAATTTTCGTAATAATTTCAATTATAGTACATCGATACTCATACATACATAAATATTCAACTAATAAAACACAAACGATCAACATTGCAGCATTACAACATAAAAGATCATAGTCTATTAAAGGCTCTCATACGGTCTTCAACCAAGCCTTATCGTTCACCTTCAAATACTTAACAATGTCTAACTTGACCTCGTCAATGTTCTTGAAGTCGTCAAAATTAGGTAACTTGATAAGAAGTTTGTTGAAGAACACCTTCTGCTTGATTGATTGTTTGAAATCTTCCAAACTCCGAACATGCGACTTATCTAATTTTATAGCGATTATCTCTTCGTTCAATTTGACAATTTTGCATTTGACATAGTCAGTTGCATGATCGGTATGATGTGAATGGCTCGCAGATCGGTTCTGGCCAGCATGGTGGTTATTATAGTACCCACCATATTGAACATGGGTCTGCAGAGATCCTGAAGACACTATCGACCCCTTACGGCTACTGCTGGGCCACCGACCAGATAGCGAGTTTTGTCGGGGTACAGAACCAGTTGAAGGAGAAACAATTCCAGTATGTGACGATAAAGGACTGAAAGAGTGAGAATTGAGCTGCGGCGATCCTGATGGGGAGCTAGGCTGGTTGGAATCAAGAGTATTCAATTTCAAAGGAGCCATCATTTTTGGTGAATATTGGGGATAGTTGGATTGACCTGGAGGAGGTCCAGGTTGAGAATATTGTACCTGATTGCCAGCTGTATGGCCATTGCTAGGGGCCCTTGTAGGTCCTGGGCTCAAATTTGAACCCAGAATAAGTGTAGATGCATTCGAGCCATTCCTTTTTATGCTGTGCTTGCGAAATGTTTCAAAAGAATTGATCTGTTGGTAATGATTGTAAATATTTTTAGATTTTGTTCTCTTGATCAACGATGTATTGTCAGTTGAATTGTCTAGTGTTGTGTCAGGAGTTGAAGTGGCTTCGCTGGGGGAATTTGACTCTTCTGAACTATTGTCGGCCATCTGGTTTTCATCTCCAGCTTCATTGACGTCTTGCAGATTTTCGTTCTGTTGATCTTGCTGAGCCTGCAGCAGTGAATCCATATTGCCTTCAGCATTGTCAGTTTCAGAAATTACATTGATTGACCCTGCAAGGATTTTCTCATTGATAGTATCGTTGAGCAAATTGAAATGAACCAGTTCCTGCTTTGACACAGTGAACCCGGGATAATTTTCATTTGTTAGCCAAAGATATAAATGGGCAGAAAGTTGGTATTCCCTGGTAAGTATCAACTTGTTGATATACAAGTGCAAGTCGTTGCAACGTTTTAAGAGCATAGTAACGAGCTCCTTTTCGTCCTTCTGCTTTGCCAGGGGGATTGGTTCTGGTAACTTGGGTAAATTGGTGTGCGAGGAAGTCTCCAAGAGTGAACAATGCAAGTTGTAGAAGTCCTGGTAGTAACGACCTAAGTACATCTTGGAGTCATCACTGAACATGACATCTACTCTGTACCAATATCTTTCGTTGTACAAGAGGAAGTTCAGGATAGAAGCGCTGATTGGATAAGGTCTGTTGTTCAAGGTCTTGGCCTTGTTGTTTGTAACAAGATCCTGGATTTCTGCATCATTGAAGGACTTTGTGGTCTGTGTAATATCTGAAGTTGACGATTTCCCTGAGTGAGTGGAGTTGTAGACAGTGGTATTCCCAGTGGCACTAGCAGGACTGTGAAACTCGTTACCGTTGTCAATAAAGGACGACAAATTACTTGTTGTGCTCCTATTTGCAAGGAACGAATTAGTACCAATGGGGGAACCTATGGACTGAGTGGTGGGGGAAGCACTCACTCCATCAGTTTCACGTAACCAAGATAACGTGACAGGGTTCAATGTATCGTTAACAGCGATATCAACATAGGAAGCAGGTACAAGTCCTGGGGACTGCAACTTCTCAATAGACTTGACAAGCACCCAGCCGTTTCCTGGTCTGTCAAGCAACTTGAGAATATCACCTTTGTTTACCGACAACTCTGAAGCGCCCTCAGCTTTGAACTGGAACTTTGCAACCAAGATGACGTTGGCTCTTATGTGTTTTTCTTCAAACTCCACGCGCTGTGGCTTGGAGATCTTGAGGAGTTTGATGTTTGTCATGGTCACTCTAGCTCTAGGGGTGAGTATGAGTTTGTTGAGGATTCTTTAGTCGTCTAGCGTTTGTTGTATACTATGATAGATTATTTCTTTGCTTGAACCTTTCAGTCGATATTATGACTCTGGAGCACTATGGCTTTGGAAAGTATCGCTCTAAACTTGACAGTAGCAGAGAAGACTATGTAATCTTGACTGATAAGTTGTCGATGGTATCGCTGAAAGAAAGCCGTATCATCAATCGAAGGGAACGGCTCAAAACAAGTACAGAAGCTCAGAAAGGTGTCCAGATGTTGTGTGGTATTGTTGGAGTCAGATGCAATACAAAACAACAAATAATAAGAACGCGTTTGTTCGGTCCCAAAGCAGTAAAGCCGTACCGCTCGGCGGTCGTGGACCTCAACCGGGTATGGTATGGTACGGCATGATATGTTATGGTTTGCAGGAATTTACGGTACATTAGTCTATGCGATTGGGTGTATGGCGGTGGTGGGGGAAGATGTACCAATACAATCTGGTGTAGAGGGTCAGTGAGGAGTATGCAGTAAACGCTATTTCTAGTAGTGTTGGACATTTAGAACAGTTGTTTTGGCTAACTGGGAGGTCTTGCATAAGACGTGTTTTACGTGTCTTTGTGTGTTATTCTGTAACTTCTCTAACTTTTCTTGGAATCCCCGGTTAATGAACTAGGGAATTTGTACCCACTTTTAACAGCCTATCTGCGCCGAGAGCGCACCGGATTCGCCTTACAACAGTAGTATCATAATAGCGCACTGATGGCTCATAAATGTATGGATGGTGGGAGAAGAGAAAGCTGGAGAAGGAGTAGGAGGAGGAGGAACTTCGCCTGTGGTAGTGAAGTTCGTATTAAGAGGAACCGATTGCCTTAACTACATATGCGTCGAATCAGAGTTTCTCTTGTACACATTAAGCGAACCGCAAAAGACATTATGAAATCATCCTGAAGGATGATCTCCGTCAGCTGCGGATTATTAAAAATGCGGATCTATCTCCTTCCGGCCATTTGTGCTTGACCCCATCTGCTTTTCGGAGTGTTGCTGGTAATCCGGAAGTGTCAGTTTAATATGTGAAGAAGAAAGAAAAGTAGCATAGAAATTTGTTTGTCCATCTCATCAATATTTATGGAAGAAAATTTTGTAATTATAAGTCACGTGAGAAGCTTGGAAAACCCGTGATCCGTATTTCCTATTTGATAAGTTTCTACATATCAACACACCAACACACCAACACACCAACGTCTACTTAGAAAATGTAAAATTGACCTGTGCTACTGTAATCTGTAGAAATAACGATAAAGGACTTTGAGGATTTGTTTATATTAGCTCTCAGCCCTTTTTTTCTTCTCAACTTGTCTGTAGTTTTATAGCGAAATGTGGTAATCACATGCTGCAATCCTTTTTTGCTGGTGATTTAAACACCCACGAGTTCGGCAAGGAAGCTCTGTTCTTCCCGTCTCGTGTATATCCTATGGATGATAGATATGGCTCCAAAGCGCACCAAGATTCAATATCAGTCTCGGCCTAGAGTAGTGTTGCGAAGAAAATGACCACAAATTTCGCAGTAAAGAGGGCTTTTCTGGGTTAATTAGAACCCATGGCGCACCCGGACATATCCCCCAGGATTCCAGCAAAGATATTGAAAGCTACATTAAGTCAGGAGCAATCACGCACCAGAAGGCACGTACAGATGCGATACAATAAGCTCCTGTCGAATATCGCAAAGTTAAAGTCCTAGTTCTTAGGATTCTCCAGTACGACAACATCTGAATTTCGTCTTAGATCTTATATGCTCTTCTGCCGTATATCCCACGTTGAATGTATTAATGTTGTAGCAAATATGATAATAGAAGCTAGAATTTTCCATCTACTTTGATGCATGGATTGTTCCTTCCTACTGCTCGCTATAGGTTTCAGAACCACTAACCAATCCTTTTCTCTGGGTTCAACAATAATGTAACAGCTTGTTCGTAAGTACTTGGATAGGAACCATATGTAATGCTGCAGATCACAATTCCATAGCAGTGTGCTGCCTCGCCTTCCCTTTCGAAAATGTATACTTTCACGAGATACACAATTCAAAAGATCAGTGTTTCATCGAATATTGCAATGGTCATAAACATACCAATAGGATGCCTGAAGAGCGCCCTTTCCCTTTACGATGTAAAGTCCTTCCAAATGCACTCTCCAATAAAGGCAGAATAGTACATAGAGAAGAATACACAAAGGATGCGGCAGTTCTGTATTGTTACCTGTGTGAATAAGGCACCTAAATGTTTCCCATTGTGGAAGTTCATGTCACAGCCATGTCTGTGCAAAGCGAAAACATACGAAGACAGGCGGTAAAGCACAACCTTCTTTACCACCTGTATAAAATTGTCTGAAATCAACATTCTGATGTATTACTCTCACATAAAACTAACAAAATAGGCGCGTGGCACTCGGATGAAGTGTTACGTAAATGTTAGCTCTAGATTAACTGTGATGCAACCAATATAACCACCAAGAATTAGTCTGCTAAACTATGCCTGCAAAAAGATTGTCTGCATGGACCTCATGTACATGTCAGTATTGTGCTTCTCTCGAAAAGGTTTCTTTTCAAAAAAACTAGAATTGCACTCAGATGTTACGAAGCATGGATATCAAATCCAGGCTGTATACGCATCTTTAAGGAGTAGTATAATTCAAGCCCATGCATTAAGAACGTACAAAGGCCTAATATGGAACCTTCCACGGCATACCAAGGTCTGAAGAAGTATAGCTTTAGAGACAAGCTTTCTGCATGGAAGATAATTCCAGGAAGTTCCTGGGCAAAAAAGAATAACGCACGCATCAGCCTTCTTTAAAGGATTATCACACATACCCATGACTATTCCAGCATACGAGAAATATGCATCTACACAAAGTTTGAATATCTGTTGGCGCACTTCTACATCAGATCTACGGTGTTCACATATATCTCTACTTCCAAGAGCCCATTTTTCTCGATGATCAAACGCATCGTATAGCACAGCATTCCTAATTAAATCAAACAAACTACATTTAGGCAGACGTATACGGATGCAAAATTTTGGGCGAACATTGTGCTAATGCGGCATGCATGCAGAATTACCGAAAACTTTGTCTGATCTTCACTGATTAGGAATGGTTATTGATTGCATATGAACTGACTCAAAATAACATCGGACTTATTACAGCTTTGAAGTTACAAAATTGTAGTAAAGTCGTGTATTAAACAGAACTAAGTAGTTTTTGTCGGGACATTTTGAAGGTGATTAATCTATACCATGATTGCACATTGGCCAAGAGAATGCGCAACACTTCAATGCCATACTCCAAGTGCAAAAGTATTTATCAATAGTGGAAGAAGCCAGTACCTTTGGGTTACTGTTTTTATCTGGTCAAGAGGGAAACTAGCCCAAGTATAGATTCAATTGATAAGAAAAGTGAGAAATACACCATTTTGGTAATATGTCATTCTCTATGACAACTGAGAACTAAATACAAAGAAAGAAAGTCCCTTTGTAGCTAGAATTCCTGATGTAAATCTGCACTGATACGACCTCACTACGAACTAACTCAAGAACTTCTGCACTTTTAGTAAGGGAAATCGATATAATGATGTGGCTGCGAAATGCCTCGTCCAACAATCCGACATGTCCTTGACGCACAAACTCTTTATACAATTTTACCTGACATACAATGATGAAAGTTCTAAAGTGACAATATTGCATTTATCTGATCAGAATGATCATTATTAACAATCGCATACCAATATGATATCTAACAAAGTACAGATAGTCAATTTCTTGCCTCTCTCTACTGAAAGCATTCTATATAAATTGAAAAAAGCACAATCTTACATCAAGAGGACTCCCATTGTAGAGTTTTACGACATAATGAACATTGATTGGAACCACTAACTTTGAATGCCAAATCAAAGCCTATATTTGACTTTCCTAGATCCCTTCTCAATAGGTCCCTGGGGTATTAAATGTGGTGCTATTTGTTGCCATGTTGTTACAAGTTTTCAGTTTAGCGCATGTGAATTTGTGTCATATATTCCTGCGGGAAAGCAAAATTTCCCCTGGCACAAGACATGCGTCGGGTTGACCTGTGTAAACTTAGACGACTAGACGAATGCACGCAATGCAGGGTGTGCTAAATTAAAACATGAGACAGGATAGAGTGGGAATGTTGTTCACCAGGAAGTCCATCTACGGATGGCCTACTTGTATATCAAAACAGTTTACCTTTAGGACCAAAAACTCATATAAAGACATGTTCATCAATGACAACAATAATCTGAGCTTTTCTACAGTGATATGGAGAATAGGTTCAAAAATGTTATTGAAGTCCCTAAACATGTAAAACGAAGTGCCTCAATATTTCAATGTAAGGTGGCCTCGGAATTTGAATAAGTCTCTTTCACAATCTTACGCTCCGTATTCCATTTTAGCACGCACTCAATGACAATGACTTCACACATCTATATGTGTATGCGGTGTTTGAGATATACGAGTTGTTGATGTTATTCCCAAATCCTTTACTAAAATGGGAAAATAAGGCCATCAACGAAAGCCTATTTCTTGTTCCCATGTGAAAGTGAAGGCTCTTTATTCATACTGCAAGAAAGGCGACCATCTACGGCCATGCGTTTCCATTGAATGACCTTCATATCTGCTCCTCGACCTTAACTGATACCCTTCAATTTCGGGACTACAGCTCATTTAATGCGATAATTAGGGTATATGATGGCATTGGCAAGATCTCCTATCTTTTAACCATTACCCCAGCACAATCGGAAACCCTAAGTAAAATTTGGCCTGTCAAGGGGTTCTACTGGATTAAGACGGAGTAACCTATGAAGGCTTTGTGCAGTTAAAGAAAGAAAATGAAAACAGGCAACAAGTAGAAATATACAAACTCAATTGCATTAGAAGATAAACTGCTTTATTTGTGATTGTGCGATGCACTTCAAGATGATGGCAGCTTTCTGGGATGGATCTAGACCAATTTAACTACTTTTAACAATTTTTTCACTCTGCAAAACTATCAAATCGAATAATTGTGGCCAAACCTTTGTTTTATGATATGCACACTCCATGTCGTTAATCTAACACTTTTGGTCAACAACGTGTGGAAACTTCATGAGTTCTTGATTGTCAGTTGAAAGGATGTGCATTTCTTTTAGTGAACCTACAGTATCGTGTGGGGGCAATCATAAATTTGTCTTAATTTGTCGATTTTATTCCGCTTTGAGAATTCTAATACGCTGAGACCCTGTTACATCTCGAAACATACTTATGAACAAAAGTGACCCAACACCTATCCCACCATAAAAAAGCCCCATTTCTCCGGTCTTACGCTCCAGTTCAGGGCATTCTAGTGCATGCATGCACCGGATGATTAATAGCGGGATACATTGAGCATATAAAAAGGGTGAGAACTTCTAGGTCTCAAAAAAAGAAAATGACGACCTTTAAAGCGCAATTCCTTATTTGAGCAAATGAAAAACGAACGGTACCAAAATGTGAATGGAAGTTGAAAGTTTGTAGATGTCATTGATTAATCCCTCCAACTCAATGAAGACATGTTACGTTCATGCAAGTGTAAATATTTGCCAGTGGTTGTTTTCAACTAAAACATCGGCCAAGTATTGCTGAAAGGCATCGATTCTCCACATTTTCACTTGAAGTGAAAAATTTATCATGGAATAACAGCGCAGGACAATCAAGAAACAATTGACACTTTACATCGCGGAGATACTTATTGTCTACTTAGGAAACTATCGTTTTCTCACACCACCTTCGGAAAAAAAAAGCTGTGGTGCAAATTTGGCAGATACAGTATTTAGGCTTTAGAAGTAAAAGACAATTAAGCACGTCCCTGATCTGCGCCTCCAGGACAAAGAGAGACATGTCTTTGTAAAACATTATAAGGTGCCCTACTACCTCAGTATCTAAAGGCACCTTTGCTATGCAACGATTATGCCTGGCTCATAGAATGTGGGATTTTTTTTGGCAAGCTAAAGGCTACCAAGAATGCGAAGTTTATGAATGAGCGGATTCATGAATCCTTCCAAACCCTCCATCAGGTTGAAAGCTATAGTTTTTATAAAAGGAGGCTTGTGGAGCCAAATACTATTTGCAAATAATCAGTGGTGGCCGACTCATCGCCGAAGGCTTAGTGGGTAACTGCAGTAGATAATAACACATTAAATCCGTAAAGTTGGCTCATTAATTAGTCGTGGCTCTCTATTTTGAAGGTTTGGTCTCGTTAAAATAGCCGAACTCTGTTATCATAATACAGCAAGAAGCCTAACCGGTTTTAAACCCCAGATTTTTGGAAAAACTTCCGCAATTTATGTTATTACAACGGTTTTAGAAAGCTAAGGCAGAAGGGGAGAAACACATTCTCAGAGACCCTAAAAAAGGCCGCGAACTGTTTTATTGATGATTTACAAGAAATAAATATAGAACTTATACTTTAGTCTATGCATTTATTGCAACTTGCAGCACAACCTTGGGGTCTTGCGACAAGAGAATCAATGTCCCCTTGAACTTTAGAAGGCAATCCAATAATAAACATAAGGAGACGTCTACGACTAAAGAACTTAGCAATAAGGAGGCGTAGGATCTTAATAGCCTGTAACTAGCAATTTTAATACTTGATCACTACAAGACTGAAAAGGTGGAGGGGAAGTAATAATTATAGCGAATAGTTGCCTGTTCCCAAAATAGCATTTCTCAGTCAATGCTAGATAGTTAAAAGGATCCAACACAGTAGTACATGTATGCCCAAAGTCCAATATTTGGAAACCATGGAGGGCATGAAGGTCTTTTAACTTTGATTAGGTGTACAGAAAGAGCTCAAAATCTCAAAATTATGACGAGATAACATAGTTTCAAGCCCAACTAGAGACCATCTTTTTGTCTTTGCTTATTTCAATCTCTGCTAATGACTTAGAGTTTATTTATAGAAAATGGGTAGAGTAACTCAGAATCATCTGTAAAGCTCCATTTGGATTAGAGTTAGATGCAAATTGGCATAAATTGGGCACGAATGTGGAGGTTCCTTCTAGTCTGTTAGCTTGCTTAAACCAATAACGGAATGCATGGGATTTCCATGGAATATCCGTTTTGGGGAAATAGCTTTGGCCGCATTGTCCACGTCTTATACATGTTGGCAGCTTTGCTTCTTACACTGACTCATATTTTTCTTGCTACATGATGTCATCAATCAGATATATCTCCTTTTTCAAACATATCTTTCAAATATACGGTGAACTTCTTGCCCTTTTCCGATTTCATATGTGATCGCATCCACAGTGGATGCAACTTGCGACTACGGGATCTCGGCCAGACACAGAAATACAACGCACTCTAGCCGACAGACAAGGTTTTTGCCGGACAGACATTTATGTACTTCTACTATAAGTAACTGGTACGCATCTCGTCTAGTCAAAATTGATTAATAGTCCTTATGTCTGAACAACACATACTTCATCTTCTTCTTCATGTAGTTCTATCAAGTCCAAATTAAAAACAAGAGCATTTGGCTCTCGTATGTTGATCCCTCCAACTATGGTGCAACAATTCGCATCGTGTAGAGACCTCGTAGACTTGTGGTCTTGTTGCGTATTGTCAAGAAAGTTTATGTACACCAATTATTTTTTTCCCTCGCTTGGAGAATTTTATTTTTTGGCGCGAAATTTTCATGCATCTCCCATTGTTACCATGCTGATTCTTGCATTGGACTTCTATCTGCATTAATTTCCATATTTTTAAGTTCCTCTTGAGCTGCTTGTAGCTTCAAGTCAATCCCAAGGGTTTTGTTGGTCGATTGCTCACCTTGCCTTTCAAAAACATAGCCCCTAAGACAAGATAGCCTAGACGCTTCGTGTTTCCAACTTCTGATGTGGTAGAGCCTTATGGGAACTAAGTTATTCAACTCCAACAATCCTCGAACTTATGGAGAGAAATAACAAAACTTTGCGTAACTTAACTTGTGAGCTTTCTAAGGGTCCTTTTTTTTTAACTTTTCTGTCTGTCTGTATTTTTTTTTTTCTTTACCTTCGGAAATTGTTGATATATTTAATCCTTCAACCCCCCTCTTTTGTATTGGATGCCCTAAGGCTGTCACGTTCTCAAGTATTGCAAGCTGAGAGGTCGAGTTGCTATTAGTCTTGGCTGTGCTGTTGTCACTGTGTTGCACTGTGTTGCACCGTGTTGCACTTTGTTCTACTTCTTGCTAAGTTGCAGTTTGCAGTAGAGTGCTCAACCTCTATCATAGAATAGGAGCTTCGGTGTGAAGGGATAGTCACACATTCCATAGAGCACGCAGAAATCACAGGCATTACCTGTTATCGAATATTCCACAACACTTATCTGCAATTCAACTTTCTTAGAATACAGCATTCAACTGTCATTGATTGTTGAGAAGCTATCGAGCAATTTCAGCATTACCCCCTTACTATTGAATGCGATTTTCATCCTAAACATCAGGCATTTCGTTGAAATTAGAGTGCCTTTGCCTAATTTGCTTTCTTCACTAGGGCCCAGCATCCATACGATTTACGCTTAGAGGTCAAGGATTTTGAGCCATCAACGAAACGTTATTCTCCATAATATTAATTCTACACCGCAAAACCCCCCCTCCAGCATTTCCTTCACCAGATTTTAAATGGAAAATCAATCTCATTCAGGAAGCCCAACCGTTGTCTTACCTTCAGTATCCTCAACTGCTTTCAAAGTGGAAGAATCACTGTATCCTGCGGCTACAGCTTCTCAGTTGACAGATGACGATAATACAATAAACTTGAATTCATCATTCCACCAGATATCCTCACCGTCTCCCCGTCGAGTGTATCATAACCAGCTTATCGTACATCAACATATGTCAACTAACGACTCCCCATACGAATCAGAAGATTCGTTCATTGGAAATTCTCTTGCTGGGAATATGAATCCTCCATACCGACATCAAAGAAGGCCATCTCACCAGAAAGGGAGCCAAGCACAGTATGGTGCTGTCAGTTATTCTGACCCCAATTTAAATGCTTTTCGAATTTACCAAGCTGATTATAATAGTGCCAATGATGAACCACATTATGCTGCTTTCAAACCTATGAGACCGCCTCCATTGCTGATTTCTTCTCAGAAGAAACAGCAATTGCACCACCAATTAATGCAACACAATTCCCCCACTTCATCATCATATCTTTCATCTGCACCACCATCTATACTATCGAGCACATTGTCCTCAGGTTACAACACTTCCCCCATGGTCCAGCAACACCGCCAAAATCAAGACCAATATTCTCAGGGCGAGCAAGGATCAAGAAATCAAGAAAATTTAGCACTTACCCTAGATTCTTCAATGAATGAAACTTCTAGTGACTTACATAACTTGTCTCACAATTATGGCGCACTAGGCGACAGTTTTGATGATGTGAATGGAGGCTTTACGGCCGATTCAGATTCATCATTCAATTTGCATCCTCCAAATTCGTCATATCTTGATTACCATTATGGAAGTGGAGGTTCGATTTCAGGAGGGTCTGATTCCGGTTCTGTCACCGGTATCCGCCCTGAGCCGCCAAGAGAATTATACGGAAATCGGTTGGCCATGAGTTCTGATAGTTCCTTGTATGAGCAAACGGTTAATCAGCAGCACGCATTTCAACAGCCATTGTTTAAGTTAAATATGGGTGATTCCAATTCTGATATACTTAGCAATGTACGGCAACATTCATTCTTAGATACTACTAACCCACAGCAATTCAGCCATTTTAATTCGAGTTCGGGCGATCTTGGGGAAGTTAACCACAGCGAAAGATTGGTAGCTCATGAGGACAACATTAGGATTACTACAATTCCATCAAGTTTGATCGGAAACAACCCAGAAACTGCTACTACTGCCGAAAATAGAAATTCACAAGCCACAATAACTGGATTCCCAGGCAACCATAATGCAACTCCTAGTACTGGATACGCAAACCCTCAAAATGTATCTCTCAGCTTACCAGGAGAATTTATGTACAGTTTGAGTGAATTGAACGGTAACCCTTCCTTCGACCTGGTTGCTAATTCTTCATTTGAGGATCATTCAGGATTCTCAAGCTTCACAAAACAAGGAAATAATTTGCCCAGTACCAATTTAGCACAAGTTCCCACCGGATCAGGATATAATAATCACCAAACAAGTGGAGGAAACAAAGCTTATTCCCACCAGAGTTCAATGTTACTGACAAGGCACATTCTGAATAATTTAGACTTAGAAACAATTCCCTTAACGTCCTTTGACACCTACATGTCAGACAGTAATAGACACACATTTATGATGGATAATAATTCAATCAATCCAAATAGTCAATCTTCAAATTCTATTTCCAAAGGACAGGTAGTTCCTAAGAATCTCATGTTGGTGCTGCACTCATCTTCAACTACTGGAACTCAGGATGATGAAGTTCACTCTTCACCTTTGATGAATCTGAAAAGTGATCTTCAACAGTACTCACCAAAGCATTTGATGCAACGTCAAAGACTGCAGCATCAAGGATCACCATTAAGAGTGCACACTGAGGCATCGCTGCAACAATCATTTCACGAATACCCCTATCTGCAAAAGAATATACAATCAGATCAAACAACCCAAACGCAACGTCAATACCAAGGGCATTTGGCACTGTTGCAATACAACTATCAGAAAGCAGTATCACCTATCAAACGTAAGTCAATGAAAAATGTGGCCTACAACGAAAAAGGACACATACCCCAACAATCTCAGCCAACGTATAATGGCTTTCCTTCAATTCTTTCAAATATTCCAACATCAGCACCCCCACTGGCTCCTTTACCTCCTCTTCCACCGTTTAAAAGTGGTACTGGCGATGAGCAGCAACATGACAGATATCAACTTCAGAACCAGGACTGGCAAAAGAACCAATACCCCCAATTGAATACGTTCTACCACAACGGTAAGAAGCCACCAAGTTTCCCCGTTGAAAATTCTGGGATTCCTATTCCTCAAGGTTTCCCTCCACCACCACCTATGGGGATTCATCCTGTGGGAAGTAGTGGTGCCAGCAGTGATCGGTCCGATAGTAGCATTGACATAAACGGGATGACGAAAAAGAAGCACACGAGACGGAGACTCTTGCCCAGGTCGAAGAACGGATGTTGGATCTGTAGGATCAAGCATTTGAAATGTGACGAGAAAAGACCCGTATGTGGAAGTTGCAACAAGTTTGGAATTGTATGCGATTATAGTCCACAAAAGCCTGATTACGTTGTTGATAGAAACATTCGTAAACTGAAGCTTATTGAGATCTCCTTAGTTCGAAAGCTGAAGCAGAAGGGTCATCGCAAAAAATAATCGTTGGAATCGAGCTTCTTTTAAAACCCCGTATTTCCATCATAGCTATTCATCTATCGCACCCATTATTTATACTGTTTTGTTTGTGAATTTTCATTGTTTCTAATTCTTGAGTCAGCGACTCGCTTGCTGGACTGATCAACTTCAGCAACTTTCATATTCAACGCTGTTTAGTTTTTTATTCTTTAATTCTCTCGTGGATGAATCCATTTCCCCTTTCCCAGGTTCTTTCTATACATATTTCATTTTATTCCGCTGGTTTCACAATATTGTAGCGCAAGGTTCCTCTGATCTTGAGGACCCCCTTCGTATTGCTGCCAAAGATTCTGGGAAAGGGATACACCATTAGCGTTACCCGGACATATTGCAACTCTTGTAAGATCCATGTAGATCGGGGATATCATTCTACATATGTACTAAGCTAAATCCATATTATACACAGAAGACATTGTTGCGCTTGCTGCATAACCGTCAGCTGTACATGGGATTGTCTCGTCTATCCTCCGTACTGCCAGATTTACCTACCCCCAGACGATTTTCTAAGTAGCAACTTTGTAACCATCGTCAATTCATAACCGTTCCATGTATTTTGTAGGTTGCAGATGGCTTCTGGACTATGGAGAAGTTTATCTCAAGTAATAGAAAGCATTCCACAAGATAGTGTCTCTGAACGACCTGAATTCAGGTGACACACTGTAGCTCCTTAGGGCTTGCGATTTATTGTTCGTATCATTAGGAGAAAGTTGGTCATCGCCAATTCCATTTTATTTTTCATACTTAGTCTTTTACTGCTTGGGTTGCAATTTACTCTTTACATTTTGCAGTGCCCTCCCATAGTTAATTCCATGAAAACCTTCCTTGCTAATAGGTCTTCTGCGCACAGGGATGAGAGACATCGGGGATGGTGTGTGTGATTCAATTGCATTGAGCTAAATTGACGAGATAGAAATCGTCTAGTCGGTGTTCGAACATTTTTTTCTTCAGCTACATTCGCTATCAATGAAACCATTCTAAATAAGTTACATTTTCATCTAACATTATACAAAATTAGCTCGCAAGAGCACATATATAGGTAGTACGCCGGTAATATTTATTATTCCCATTCGGCAACGTGAAGCTCCTTGCGAACAATTTGTCCCTCACCTATTTCCAAATCGGTAGGTTCAATGACCTCTGCGGTCCCATATGCACCATCTGTGCCTGGCGTTTCGTACTCAGGCCTTGACACTCCAGATCCATAAGCTCTGGTATTAGGATATCGAATCAAATATGCAAGATCACCTTCAAATCCAACCAATGGTCCGTCTAGAGCCTCCAAAACATAAGGAAACGTGTAATCAGCATATAATTCTCTTTCCTCGTCAAGCGTGGACCTCCTAGTCAGCAGTCTTTGTAGGGGAGTCACCTCACCCAATGTTTCATCAACTATAGTGAGATTGAGATCATTTTGATCGTCTGTATATCTTTCAGCACTAGCAATTGGATTCTCTTCTGTTAAGATTTCCCCATTTCCCACCAGGGGTAGCGAATGTGAATCCCTTGCTGCAGGTGTTTCAAAAGTTCCATTGGATAATGGGGTCGAACTATCACTATTTGTAGTTGTAATAGGACCCTCAACCGAATGCTCATCTTCTAACATTTCGTCGTCAAAGTCAGCGGGGTTCAAAATTGCTCTCAAGGCAATGAAATTGCTTAATGGCAAATAGTATTTCTCGTAGTGCCAAGTAACCATAAGTGTGATAAATATCAAGGGCAGAACGAGAACCAGTAGCAATATTGCCCCTTCCAATGCTAACGTACCACACATGAAAATTTGGAAAATAATTAAACCTAACATGATACGCCTAAAAATCATTGGCCATACTTTCCCACTTGAGTGGGGAGGGTGAACAAAGCAATATATCAATTGGTACTTGTAAGCAAAGTAACCCAAAATGAAGTACACTAGACCAGAGCAAACAATTTTTGTCAGTACCACAGAGTAAATAAGAACAATAATAAAGATGAGAATATGCTGGGGTAGTTGAAGTCCAAAATCAAATATCTGTGGCGTGTAATAAAATGTTCGATAATCTCTGGGTGTTCTCAAGAATAGGCTTCTAATGAGGAACAATTTACCAACAATATTTAACACAAGGAAATCACTGATCTGCAACAATCTGACCGGGAACATTGCTAGACCTTGAAGTAGAATTAAGTTAACATAAAACAACAGTAGTTTCTTCAAGGATTTAGCCAATTGATAGGCAATCTTAGTGGTGTCACTGATGTAGGATAAATAGTCCCAAAACGTCCCTGTAACAATGAAGACCAAGAACAAGTTAAAAAATATGAAGAAGAAATTCTTCAGTAATGTGGACAATTCCACTTCCCCGTTAGATGAATATCCCTGAAACCGAGACAAGTAAGCATAAAAATAGGGTAAGGATATATTTATAAGGGAAAATAATAAAGGTGGTAACACACCAGTAACGAACGTCGTAGCCCATTTAGATTTATTGATCAAATCACCCAAGGCCGGCCAGAATTTGGACAATGTTTTTGGATCCAATAATGTGGTCAAAGGAGTCACAAGAAATATGACAAATAAATAGGAAACAAATATAAGGAATGTAATAAAATAACTTTGACAAAGCTTTTCGGTATGCGTGAGTTTAAAGCTACTCCATACTACATCCTTGGGCGCTGGAGCTAAAGTGACGATCAACTTGTATAACCGAGGGTCTAATACTGTTTGAGCAGCCATTTGAGCGCTGGCAACAGAATCCATAGTGATAAATGCTGACCTCAATAATTTGATTTTCTTATTTCTAATCGTGGATGCTGTGAAGTTATACTGAGCTTGAATTGAGCGGATATCGTGCTCTACTTGAAGCAACTCCCTGGAGAGGGATTGGAGTTTGTTGGCTGTTTTAGCACTCATAGGTATTTGGTCTGCTATGTTGTAGTAGTTATCCAATAACTTTATAACGCAAGAAGGCAATTTCCGGTTGTTGTAGACGTCTAAGTCCAAGCCATATATCGAGGTATACAAACGTTCCAACTGTTTCAACAAATAATTACGTCTATCCATTAAGTCCGATAATGGGGTCCAATCATAAACGAGCTTGACTTCCTCCACTTTACCAATGCCCAAATCTTCGATGTATTTCTTCAACACAAAAGGATCATTGTCTCTGATCAACTGGTTAGGAATGCCATCGAGTCGGATAGTTCTGTCAGTAATAGAGTTCTGACTAGCAAGGTACTTCTGTCTCACTTTTAACACCTTCTTTGTAGTGGCAAAGACAAACTGGTATAGGATAATTGAGAAGGTGTATGTGGCTATGGGGTAAATCCAAATGTACGCTGGGAAATCTGTAGACATTTTTGGAGGATTGCTATCGTCGTCCTGAGGAAGAAAATACATGAGAGAGACATCGTCCTTATCGTATTTCCCCGTGAAGTAGTAACGAACAGGACTCAATACGAATAGCGATAGTGCTGCTAGCACAGCAAAAGTCTGGACACCCATACGGAAAAATTGCAAGTAAACATAAACGTCCAAACCACTGTACTCCAACACCTGTTCATCTGTGACTGCGTACAATGCTGTAATCCACCCGAAGAAACGTTTCGGTAACGGCTTGATGTTGGCGTTATGGGACCTTCTGAATAGTCGAGTAGCGTAGATGTTGGGCCACCTGAACCGCATAAGGCAGAACACATAGAACAGGAAGATTCCCACCACCAAGCAGATCACCAATTGTGTGGTGAAGACCCGCTGCAGGCCCCGCATAGATATGGGGTCTGTGACTGGATTATCATCACTCATGAGAAGTCACGACTTGGAGTCTCAGCAAGAGATATATGGAACCGGCAGACCAATGACGAATCCACTTCAACACAGGAAGACAATAAGTTAGTTTATTGAAACGATGTAAACAGTCAAGCTGGCGGGAGAAACACCAGAATCAGACTCAAAATCAGAATCAAAATCAAAATCAAAATCAAAGTCAAAGTCAAAATCAAAATAAAAATAAGTCAAAATCAAACTCAAACTTAATACAACAATTAGTCAAACCGAATCGTATAAGCCAGAAACACCAGACTATACCCCACCACACTCTACAACTGTGTCTTGCTCTATATATTTTTATATCTACATGCACATAAAATCAAGTCCACAAATGCGGTCGCCTCAAGCGATAACATAAACAGGCGACAAAGCGCGAAAAATCGGTGTCCCAAAACACACAAAAAAAGTCGCTTTAGATCACCGCCAAAATCGAAATCGAATCTGCGCAGGCGAAAAATTTTCCATCCACTCATTTTTTATGGGATCCAGTTGGGCATAGAACGGTTTGGTTTTTGTTAGTGGAAAAAAAACGATTGCCGATTGAGAACATCCACGAATAAAACCAATCTACCCATCCAAGGGAGTCAATCATTAGTGGAGTAAACGAAGAAGGAAGATCCCAAGATATCACACTATAAACTGCAGGGAACACGTGTACACCAACCAGGAACTCTAAACGCCAGCCAATCAGTTAGTCAGTCAGTTTAGTCCCCCCCGCAATGAGTGACGTATATGTGGTAGTTCAAGTGGCCACAACGTGCGATGACTCCAATGTCTATGTGACCAAGGACTCCACCGAGTTGATAGAGTTGGCATGGAGTCTTATCGATGCGGCCACGCTCGAAACAATCACACTGGACTCGGTCTTGGTTAGACCAGTCAATACCCCCATAACGCCGTATTGTTCCCACAAGTACCTGGTGAATTGGGAACTGGTGAGAAATGCTGGCAGCTTTAAGGATGCCATCTCTAAGCTCGACACCGTCATCCAAGCGTATATTTTATCGAAACAGTTGGAGTTCTCCTTTGTGGCTCAGGATATCGCTAACTTGAGAGTGCAAATCCCCAGAGAAGCTAGAGATAAGTCGGTGGTTTTGCCCCCATACTTACAACATCCCCGTGTGTTTGATTTGTCCAATGAGTACTCCAAATGGCAGCTTTCACACCCAGAAGCTCTCAGCTACCCTGCTTCTTTGTTCACGAACATTATAACGGCATTGGAAGTTGACTTGGACAAGAAATACGAAGGAATCATCACTCCAATCAGTTCTGCCTCAGCTACTCCACCTCCACCAGCAGTATATGGTGAAGAGGGTGCAGCAGACCCATCTGCTCCTCTTTCTGAAGCAGCTGCTCCAGAGACAACTGAACAAAAGGATGCGCTTGAGGACGATCAGAAGAAGGAAAATGATTTCGAAAAGGAAGAGACTGCGACTGAGTCCAGAACTAAAGAAGCCGTCAATTTATACTCCAAGATTTTGGTCCAGCTCATCAAAAAATCGGTTCCCTTAGGTGACCATCCCTTGGTATTGACCAAGCCATATGATACGGCATATGATATCAAGATCTTCTTAGCTGAGAGATCCAAAATTTTATATCTCTCTAACTTGCCTCAAGACACTACTCAATCGGAGTTGGAGTCTTGGTTCACCCAGTACGGAGGCAGACCCATAGCCTTCTGGACTTTGAAGAACTTGGATGACAGCAACAACTCCAACAACAACAACAACAACAACAACAACAACAACAACAACAACAACAACAACAAC
>JAKVQZ010000047.1:0-89460 GCA_030463055.1 Lizanozyma gosingica | reverse complement strand
AGTATGCCTCTTCTTGAGGGTATCAGAAGATACCCCAAGGCAGTATTTTGGTCGTTTATTCTTTCATTATGTATCATTATGGAGGGTTACGATACAAACTTGATAAATTCCTTCTACGGCTTCCCAGCCTTCAAGGAAAATTTCGGTACCTTCTACCCACACAAGCAGGGTGGTGTCTGGGAAATTCCTGCCCGTTGGCAGACAGCTTTGTCAATGTGTGTTAATGTCGGTGAGTTCGTTGGTTTGTTCTTTGCTGGTATGGTGTCTGACAGAATTGGCTACAGATGGACTTTGATCTTGGCTTTGGGTTTGGTTTGTGGCTTCATCTTTATTTTATTCTTTTCTACTTCCTTGGGTATGATTGCAGCTGGTGAAATCCTTTTGGGTTTGCCTTGGGGTGCTTTCCAAAGTCTTATTGTCACATATGCTTCTGAAGTTTGTCCATTGGTTCTTAGAGTCTACTTGACCACATGGGTTAACTTGTGTTGGGTTATAGGTCAGTTGATTTCCTCATGTTTGTTGAAGGCTTTCAGTAGCAACCCACACCCAATTGCTTATAAGATCCCATGGGCCATCCAATGGGTCTGGCCCGTTCCTATTGCTATTGGTGTTTTTTTTGCTCCTGAATCGCCATGGTGGTTAGTTAGACAGGGAAGGATTAAGGAAGCTAAGCATTCTTTGGAAAGATTATTAACCCACACTGAAGGAATGCCAGACAAGTCATTTATTGCTCAACAAATGGTTAACAAGATCGAATTGACTTTGAAGCAAAGAGAAATCGAAGAGAATTCCAATTCGGCCTCATACTTGGACTGCTTCAAGAATGGTAACTGGAGAAGAACCAGAGTTGGTGCGATGACTTGGTTAGCTCAGAATGTTTGTGGTTCATCGTTGATGGGTTTTTCTTCTTACTTTTTGATCCAAGCAGGAATGTCAGAATCCAATTCCTTCACTTTCACTATTATTCAATACGTTATGGGTATCGTTGGTACCTTAGGCTCATGGTTTGTTTCTAGAAAGGCTGGAAGATGGACTATCTATTTTACTGGATTGTGTGTCTTAGCATTTATTTTGATTATTGTGGGTATTTTAGGTGTTGTTGTTGATGCAACGGGAAGTAATAGTCCATCTTGGGGTGTCGGAGCTATGTTGTTGTTCTTCACATTCACTTATGATTTCACAGTTGGTCCATTGTGCTATTGTATCGTTACAGAAATCCCCTCATCCCATTTAAGAACGAAGTCTGTGGTTATCTCTAGAAATGTCTATAACATTGCGGGTATAGTTATTGCCATTATCACGCCTTACATGTTGAATCCTACCGCATGGAACTGGAAGGCTAAGACAGGTTTCTTCTGGGCTGGATTCTGTATTGCTTCTGCTACTTGGTGTTACTTTGAATTACCAGAAACAAAGGGTAGAACTTTCGCTGAATTGGATGTGTTGTTTGCACAAGACGTGCCTGCTAGAAAGTTCAAGTCAACACCAGTTGAGATCTTCAATACAGACGAATTGATTGGTAAGTTTGGTACTAAAGGTGTCAAGTCTATTGCTAACCATGTCGAAGATACCGATGACGAGGAATTGATGAATCCTATTCCTGAAAAAAGTGATAAATGAACATCTGTAACCAAAACTAGTACTAGTGATTGGATGAATTACCATGATCGGTGCTTTATCTTTTCAATTCTCACGGACTAGGTCCGTTCTTAGGATGCAATATCCATATTTTTGACGTCAATTTTTAATGCTAATGATTGCCTTGAAACCTCCGTACTGAAAAAGAAGTAGCTTCCAACCTAAAAATGGAAATAATAGTATTGAGTTCAAGCTGAACTGGAGTTAATCCCCTATGCTGAACGCGAAAGGTGTTGGGGCCATGTACCGTAAGTAATCAAGTTTTTATATATAGCTGATCTGTAGAAGATTGTACCTTGTCTACAATCTTTTTCGTATTAGTTTATAGTTTTTACCTGAATATGATTGTTCTTTCCAAAACAAATGGGGCTCCAGACCTTGTTATACTCGGTGTTTTGTAGTTTTATAGGTATGTGATAGTTTTTTGTAGCCTATAAGACTCTATCATCCAAGTTTCAGGTCTAAATGGGAGCCAATTCACATTTCTTGCTATGTGAGAAATTGAAGTACCTATAAACTTCCAATGAGAACACTAAACCACTCTGACCGCGGAAAACACACAGCTTAATGGAATAAGCAAGTCCACGTATATGGCATCAATATACCTTCCGTAATAACATCAAGTTCAGTGGTCTGTGCTCATATTTATTGGAAATAAGATGTGATTTCTGATGTAACTGGTATTTCTTCAACTGAAACTTGGACCAAAGAACCGAGAACTATCAAGCCGTACTTTTACCAGTCAAATAAAGAATGAAAAGCGTAAAAAATGCTATACATACAGTCACTGTGCCGATTGACCTCATTCCACCTGCTTTACACCTACTATACACATACACATACACATACTTTACACCAATAGTTCACTCATTGAGTTTCACCCCAGACTTCCGCCCCATTACCCCAGAAGTCGCGCGCTACACAACATTACCCTTTTAGTCCAATGCCGGTTTGCCCCACAAATGATCTGATTTTCCAACTGAATTATATATTTCTATATTTCTTTATCTCTATTGTATTATTCTTTTACTTCATCATCTTCTTCTCTCTTCAATTGGACCCAAGAGTGGATTCTACTGCTGTGAGAAAGGCGGAAGCAAGTAAACAATGATTACCAGAAGAATCTCTTCCGCATTGAGTAGGCAAAAACCGTTCCTTGCCAGAGCATTAACGGTCACATCCTATGACAACGAAAAGATCTCTTTGGAACTCAATTCTGGCCGGAAGATCGAGTACAGCACCGTCTTCTTGAGAGACGCCTGTACGGCGCCAGGGTCCGTCGACAAGTTCTCCCAACAGAAGTTGTTCACTACTGCGGAGATCTCGAACAATTTAGCGTTGCAGAAACCTCCAGAAGTAGTGGAAACGTCCACGGGTCCGGTACTTAGAATAGTATGGAATCAAGATGGAAAAGTGACGGAATCTGAGTATTCTGAAGATTTCTTGAACAAGTTCTCCTCCAAGAGGAATATCAGAAAAGATAAGTTCTTCGAAGCTGAAAGGGTGCATTGGTCCAATAAGGAAATAGTACAGGATATCGAATCACTCCAAATAGACTTTGGTGACTATGTTTCGGACGAACAGTCCTTTTACAGGGCATGCTACAATCTCAATAGATACGGGCTCTGCTTCATCAATAACATTCCCCGGCCGGAGACGCGTGCGATGAATGAAGAGAACGCTGCGACTTGGCCAGTCTACAAGTTGGCAGAAAGATTTGGGTACATTAAGAAGACATTCTATGGGACTTTGTTTGATGTGAAAAATGTAAAGGAAGCAAAGAACATTGCGTACACCAAAACGTTTTTACCACTTCATATGGACTTGTTGTACTATGAATCTCCTCCAGGATTGCAGCTCTTGCATTTCATTGACAATTCGACTGTGGGGGGTGAGAACATCTTTAGTGATTCTTTCCGTGCAGCTTTACATGTGAAGGAAACGGATCCTGTGGCATATGAAGCTTTGAAAAAGGTTCCTATCACATACCACTACGACAACAATAACGAATATTACTACTATTCGAGACCATTGATAGTGGAGGACGAGTCTGCTGTTGAGTTTACCATAAAAGAAGTCAACTTTGCTCCTTCTTTCCAGGGTCCCTTGGAGTTTGGAATCACCAACGACAATCCCGAGGATGCCCAGTTGTTTAAGGACTTCTTAAGAGGGTTTAATATCTTCGACAAGTTCGTGAACGACCCCCTGAATCACTACCAATTGAAAGTTCCAGTGGGCACTACTGTAATATTTGATAACAGAAGAGTATTGCATTCCAGATTAGCGTTTTCAGATGATAACGGCGGAGACAGATGGCTTATGGGGACATATGTAGATGGAGACAGTTTTAGATCCAAGCTTAGAGTCGGGCATAGAAAATATACTGCTTGAGTTAGCAGTATTAAAATTATTTATTTATTGCAATAGACAGTGTTAAGTTACTTCTTTTATTGCAATATTCAGTATTACATTATTTATTTTATTAGAATAGTCATTATTACATTATTTATTCTTATTAGAATTGACCGTATTAGATTATTTATTTTATTAGAATGGTTCAAGTCTATGGTAGACCTAACAACCGAACCTGACAAGCTTTAATTAAATAATTTGTTAACCACTTTATTTTATCACTTATATTATTTAATAATCTTGTTCACTTTACATTCTATCTGTGCAATTTTCTCAATTATGTCTTCATTTATTATTAAAAAATACACTATGACTTTATTTGTCTGTTCTCCTTAGTAGCCGTACCCACTGTATGCTTGACGAGAGTTGTTCTCTGGAGCTCTTGACCTGGAGTTGTTCGATGCAAAACTCTTGAAAGTCTGCTTGAATCCATTGCACAACCGAAGCATGTTAGGGTATGAGAATCCCTTAAGTGTGTACCCGTTAGCCTCGGTCTTCACATACCATGTCTGAACAGGAGTATTCACATTGACCTTGAAAAGTAACAAGAAGGTCCCTGGTGTCTTGTGGTCGTAGCAGAAGACATAGGCACTGTTTCTGGGGTTGGCCTTGGTATACGACTCCAACCATTCATTCACCTGTGCCAAGGTCCCTTCACGGAACTTGGGGTGCTTGACCATTTCGTTCACATGCTTGGCGATTGCTTGGATGTGCTGGAAGATCAACTGGTCCAAATCTGCAAAACGCTTGCCTTCAACCATATACTCCTTGTGTGTCCCGTGGTTCAATTCCTGGATCGGTAAATGCTGGAACAAATTGTTACCAACCTTCCAAGTGATCGTAAGATAGTTGGGGCCCTTGGAAGAGGGTCTGATAATACAATCTCCAACCGCCTGAGGCGCCAAATACTCTTCCGCTTGCTTGAAGTTGAAGTTGTGATACAAGGGATGCTGGATATTTTTTGTTCTGGCTAAGATAGCTCTCTCCTTGGCAAGCTCTTTCTGAATATCGGCCCCTTCGCTGTCAAAGTCCCACTTACCAGCTTCCTTATGGAACTTAGAACCTGTGGCCTTCTTGATGTCAGCTTCCAATAAACTGAAGGCAGCGTTGAACGTATCATAATACACATGCATAATAGCAGCTTGCACAACTTGGCCTTGATCGTAATTGGCGTTACGTGGAATCAAGTTTTCTTCCACAGCTCCCTGTACAGCACACGCGGTGTTCACCTTCAAGAATCTTATTCTCGAACCGGGTTCCCTCATGTTCTTACCGACTCTGACGATGGTCACTGGGATACAGGTGTTCTTACCGAACGATTCCTTTGTTTCACCGGTTAAAATTTGGAATACCTCCATAGAATCCAACAAATGGAAAGATCTTCTCAACTCTTCATAGTTGTTCACGAGCTCTTCCTTGATGCTTTGCAACGTGGCATACTTCTTCTTGCCAAACTTTGTTTCCAACTCCTTCCCATAAGCAGTCAAATTCAAGTCGTCAACCTTAGTCACACCTTCTTGCATCAATTGGTAGATAACACCACCTTGTTCCTCAACATGTGCAGTATCTTCCTCGTCCAAGTCAAGAGCATCGGCAGCCATCTTTCTAGCCAAATCGTAGTCCTCAGGATGGATTCTAGTAGCATCCAATATCTCAACAGATGGGTCTCTCAAAGCACTCCCCTCATCATAAGGAATATTCAAGAAGGACGAGCAATTGATGAAAATGTTTGCAGTAGTTAATTCCTTCTCAATCAAATCACTTCTGTTGGCAAGGGTGCTGATCTTAGCGTTGATATTTCTGATTAAACCAGATGCCTTACGAGGTCCCAATCCAGCAATGTAAGGCAAAAGTTGCGCAATGTAAGTATCTCTAATAGCTTCATTTATTTCAACACCAACCAAGTTGACAATATCGACGAACGCAGTTTCCACAGCTTCCAAAACCAAATTATCTGGAATGTATTTCTGGTGTTCGTGGAGCACCAAGGACTTAATGTTCTCACCCAACGATATATATTCCAATAAGGGACTTTGAACATATCTTGCCAAACCAATACAATATTTAACCAAAGTGGGCTTATCTCTGAATTCAATAGTGGCTCGCTCCGAACTTTGGTATAATCTGGCAGTTTCATCTTGAACCCAAATGACTTGAATCAATGGAGGCGCTTGATCTTGCATGTGTTCAGCCTTGGCTGTAATGTTGTTGTTGGAGATGAAGTTGGTGAGAACATCAAACAAACGCTTTGAGTTTGGGTTGAAACCAGAAATAGCAATAACATCAGGTTTAACGTACTCGAGGTTTCTGTCAAAGAATTCCTTCAATTGTCCGGTAAATCTTTCTTCACTTTCTCTGTCTCTAATTGGATTATCATCAGATTTAAAGAAGTCATCGATTTTACCTGTTTCCTTCAAGAAAACACCAACAACGGCACTATCAAAGTCACCCTTACCAAAGGAAACAGCAAAGATGTTGGGCTTTGTCCCCTTATCGTAGCCATATGGAACAAATGGTGCTTGATCCGTCTTAGAGAGAAGCTTCTTACGTACTCCGTTGGCGATAAGTCTTTGGCATTCTCTGCGTAAGTCCTCTCTGGTGGCCAAAGATGTCATACTAGTTAATTTCTTGAAAGCCATCCTCAAGACAACTTCTCTTTCTTTGTTCCATTTGTCTGAAATATCAGAAGTACCATCAGACTTCAAGCAACCAAGAATGGCCTCAAACCAACTAGAGAATCCCTGCGTTTCGACTTTTAAAACTATCAAACCTTGTTCCTCAGCTTCTAACATTCTCAAGAATAAATCTGGTTGACGCACCAAATCAGAGGGAGTACGATTAATAGCATATTTGATATCAGCATATGGACTGAGGTTATTGATTGTTGTCTTACCCTTTTCTGTGAGAATGACACTGAAAGACGAGAAATCCTTGTAAGCTGTTCTTACTTCATTTCTGATCTTTGGATTGTGGAATATTTCTTCAGCAAACATTCTTCTGACTGCATCACGCGCAGTCTTGAAGTCTTTGTATATGACTTCATCATCTTCGACCAATTTATCAACAACATCTTCAGGAGATTCAAAGGGATCGTCGGTTGCATGAATACGGTATTGGATTTCAAATTTCTTGGAACTTTGTTCTTGGACATTTTCACCAAATTCTTTGGCAGAAATCCCAAACGACTTCACGGCAGAATACAATATGTTAGATCTTACCCGCTCATAGAATGCATATTTGAAATGCTTCTTGGAATGTTTTGCATCACCATTCTTTTCATCATCTTCATCAGCATCTTCGGTTGGAATATCGGTGTTCTTGCTAGTAGCCAATTCTCTGATTTCTTTGGAATATGTGAACTGAATATAGTCTTGCAAGTCTTGGATTGCCACTAAGGAGTTTATGCTCTTGATGTCCTTGACTAAATCGTCGTCTAACCTAAGGCTTGCAATTAACTTTTCAACATTCAAACGTTTCTCGTAGAAAGAGTGGTAGTCAATGTCTAACTTGACAATACGCCACAAGTCGTCTTCAGATAACAATTTGTGTACTGAGTTGACTTTATTTCCATCAGCATTAGTTGTTAACTGAGAAAATAACAAGAAATCACGACGGTGAGTCCAGATGAATGGAACTTCAAAGTTATCCTTAGAAACAAATTCCACAACCTTTCCAACGGCCTCCTTGTAAGGTTCCATTAAAAATTCGGGGATTTGGTTCTTATTCTCTTGGAACATAATCTGAGCAACCCATTCCTTTTCTGCCTCGAAATCTTCGCCTTCCAATTCAATATAATTCAAGTTGGATCTGTACTTCTGGTATCTTTCAGGTATATCGATCATTCGGATGACATTATCTTCTTCTGTCAACATTCTTTCCTTTAATTCGGCGTGCTCAAACACTTCGTCCAATGATGTTGGTTCTGCGTTTTCTCCCTGGCCCTCGTCTTCGATTTCTTGAGCCTCCAAAGCCCATTCATACTCGGCACCGTTCCCGAAAACTTCAAACAACTGCTGCAAACTTTCTCTGTCGACACTTGACATCTTTGAAGTGTCCAACTTTGGACCGGCTCTCTTTGCCTTCTGGCGCTGTTGGGCTTCTTTATGTTGTCTTGCTTCTTCTTCATCTGAGAATTCGTCTTCTTCGATGAAATCTTCAAACTCGTCCAAAATGTTCCGAGGCTCGTTTCTACCCACACCAGGCTCCTCATCCTCAACCTCCTCCTCGGCGTGCTCATCGTCGGAGAAGAAATCGTTCAAGCCGTCTCTGTTTCGAGAACTCGATCCAGAGTAATCCTTTGCGCTCTCCGACTCCTGTTCGGCAGCTCTCTTCAACCTCTTGAACTTGCCGGCACTAGGCTTCTGGCCCGAATTTTCCATCAACAACTCCAAGTCGTCCTCGTCCAAGGCATCATCGCCCGCATCGCCTGCCCTGTCTCTTTCGCGGTCTCTCTTTCTCTTCTTGTGTCTTCTACGTTTGTGGGAAGTCTCCTCTTCCTCGTCCTCGTCGTCCTCGTCGTCGACAATGAACCCTTCGCGGACCTTCTGGATCGCCTCCTCATCCTCATCTTCGTCCTCGTCTTCTTCCGACGAGTCGACCACATCGTCGCCGCTTCCCTCGTCCGAGAGGTTCTCGTCCTCGTCGTGATCGCGGACAACGCTTTCTTCCTCCAACTCCGACTTAACCATATCAATCAAACGTCCTTTCGACTGCTTGAGTCGTGCAACCAATCAGAATGCAAGCAGACCCGCTAAGCTACTGCTGTGCTGAAGTAGTCGATTGTTTGTTAGGCAGGTTTTGTTTGTTGCACACGAATTTCTACTTCAACAAATTTTTCAGTGTGCGAAGGGCGGGTAACCCCTTGAATATATTATGGGGTTAAATGGACGAGTCATGTTATAATGGAGGAGGTTCTGGGTAGACCGTTATTCGTGAGGCATGTCATAGTAAAAATATGGACATTAGAGTCAGAGCGAGTAGAAGTTATACTATGAGTTTTTTTTGGCGACTTTTTTTAGGGTAGGAAGTTCCAATAATTGATTATGGTCTCGAACCAGGTAGAATGGGTATGTCATAGTGAGCATATACTTTTAGTACTGCAACATTACGTCAATGATAGTAATACAATACTGCAATACTACAACAATATAAAGAAATGCAATAAGGTGCTGCTACATGTAGAGATTCAAATAATTGATTATTCTCTCTAAAAAGAATGAGTATACCATGGTGAACAATATAATTCTAGTAATGCCACTCTATGACAATGTTAGTAATACAATTCTGCAATAATATAAAGAAATGCAATAAGGTGCTACTAAATACTATGTGCTATACTGAAGATTATCAAAGCTTTACTATAAGAGTTGAAGGTGCAATTTAAATGAATGTACGAATGAAAACATGAATACTATGGCTGGAGTTTCTGGGTAATGTCGCATGTACTGGTTTTTCCACAATACTCGGTTCAATACCTTTTCTATTCTGATCACTTATCTATATGAAGGGTATAATATACCTGAATATACCTGGCTTGCTGCCTTATAGAAGATCTTATGGAAAATTTCCTATGGATAATATGTTACATTCTATGTTACATTCTATTTATTATTCCCGGCATGAATATGTCTTTCTAAGTACCAACTCAGCATTATCTTAGCATTATCTTAGCATTATCTTAGCATTATCTTAGCATTATCTTAGCATTATCTCAGCATTATCTCAGCATTATCTTAGCATTATCTCAGCATTATCTCAGCATTATCTCAGCATTATCTTAGTATTATCTTAGTATTATCTTAGTATTATCTTAGTATTATCTCAGCATTATCTCAGCATTATCTTAGCATTATCTTAGTATTATCTTAGTATTATCTTAGCATTATCTTAGCATTATCTTAGCATTATCTCTACCAATATCATCTCTCTCATATGACTTCATCATTATCACTTTCACTTCTCTACCCCGCCTGCTTTCTTGTCGTACTGTCGGTTCAACTTCAAATTGAATTGCTTATTCTTCTCGTTGATATGATGAGAGGAGCCCTCGTTTGCGGTTTCCCTGCGATTCTGAAGGCGCCGTCTGTCGTTGCCTTTCTGTAGGAGCTCTACTGCGTTGTCCACAGCTGCTTTGCTGATTTTTGTACTAAAATCAACCAGTCCTCCCTTCCGAAACTTCTCCTGGTCTTCCTTGTATGCCTTCAAATCAACTTCCAGAGCTGAAATTTCCCGCTGATACGACAGAGCTGCCAATTCTATATAGTTGTTATATCCAGGTCTACCTGGTTTTACCTTTTCGCCACTGCCTTTGCTGTTGTGCCATTCATTAACGTCTTGGATTGTGTATGCTAGAGCCTGTTTCCGCTCAAATGCTGTTTCCGAGCCTTTTTCCATATGGTCTATTTTGTCCAACTCTTCCTCAGCCTGGAGAAGCTTCCTTTCTAACGTTCGGTGGTTGAGAGACTTCACACGTTGGTTCTTAAGTTGCTGTGCAAGTTCGAGTTTATTCTGGTGTTCTGCCTGGGATCTCTTGTTTCGAAGGGCCTGGAGACGCGCCTTTCTGTCTGTATCATTCTTTTCTACGCGTCCTGTTGACTCTGTCATTGCAATATATTTGGGAACAAGTGACTGTGGAAAAGAGTCAAATGTATGCATTATATGATACTATGATACTCTCTATGTTCCATATCACGTTTTTCAGATGGTGATGATCCACTAAATGCAGGACACATAATACGGAGATCTCATCCCCCCAGTTTTGCCTACTTGTCTGTAGTATCTATAAACAGTAGAATGCTATAGTAAGGAGTCTGTGAGTAAGTAGTAAAGTGAATGGCAGATGATTATATTCAGGGGCTGATTCTGCAAGAATGTTTACATATTTTAGGAGTGGTATGTATTTGCGTCTTGAAATGAATACGCACTATTCCACATCAGGCTGAGTCATTGGAGTCATCGTGGTAATCAAGACATGATTGGCAATCACACAGATGGAAAAATGACTTGTTCTATATGCATAGAATTAATTTGCACTCAATTTCGTTTAAAGTACTGTATATCTACCAGTGTTTATGATACACACCAGATCACTTTAACTTCAAGGCCTGGTACCATGTTTCAGAGTATTTAAGCCCGAGGTATGGGAGCTCAGAAATACTATGTGAATGCAGATTGCATTCTGTACGTATTAAGCGAATAAAGGAGCCACATTGTAGAAGTATATGATAGTAAAAAATTAACAAATAAATGAAACATACGCAAAGAGTTACAGCAAAATTGGCATTACAACTGTGTAACTTTCTTCCCGTTGCATTCCTTTATGCTCTTGGCTATATTTCCACTATCATACAAATGCAGGGCCCGGACGATCCGTCGGCATCGCAGAAACAATGCAGCAATATAGGCTGTGGACACTTTGGCAGGTGTTCCGGGAATTGTGTTTTCTCGATCGGAATTAATAATAATATTCTATTTCCCAATACGTCCATGTTACATTGTATCTATGCGAGAACGAAACCACGCTCAGACTTATCAGTGTGGTGAAGATTAGTCAGCCATGAATAGGATCTATTATTTTGTATCAGAGTTAATCAAGCTACCATTTTGTCCGAATTGTTCCACATTCGTTGAATCCTTACTTTTATTTAGGAAATCCATATAGCAGTTTTCAGTTGCATTTGCATTTACATTTACATTTACATTTTGCAGGTACTGGTACAGTAGAATTGAAAATGCACTTACAGGTGCTCATCTTTCAACCAAACCACACATAAACGACACAGACGCAATGCAACTCAACAAAGCCGTGACAATGGGGGACGTGTAATCCGGTATGCACTGCCTTAGCGGATGGCAAGGGCTTTTAGTCTTTTTGGGAAACGGTGTTAAGCCACAACAATAAGGCAAATGCATTCATAATGCACCCTGATGTATGTCTACCACAAACCGTATAGCAGTTGCTTCGACAGGAATCAATGATAAGAAAACGACTCAAACTTCAAAAGACTTTTTCTTACAATCAGCCGAATCTTGGGTTTTCGCCAAAGTGAAGTGAGTCATGGAAGAACCCATTACAATTGAATGGGCTCGTCTGCTTTACGCGGAGATCGAGCAATCCCTCGGATCTGCAAATGCAACTCCACAGCAAGTGGTGGACGAGATTAGGAGTCATCTTCAGCATGACTCCCGGTGGCAGCGGATGGAAGACCATGCTTTCAAAAAGGCATCACAGATGATCCAGACAACTCAACCACTGTTAGTACTCCAAGTGGGGGTCTACGTAGGGTACCAGGCCATTCAATTGGCTGCAGCAATGACTAACGCTAATGCCATGTATCTCTGCTTTGAGCTTGATCCTGAGTTCGCCAATGTTGCCAGACGGTTTATCGCCAAGGCCGGCCTATCCCAACGGATAGAGATATTGGTGGGTGATGAAAATGCTGTCATGAGTCAATTCCTTAGTCATTTCGCAACTTCGAGACCTTTGAATCATCCATTTATCGAATACATTGTGCTCAACCATTGGAAATACATATATCTTCCCGATTTGATTACTCTCGAGCATATGGGTTTTATCAATGAAAAAACCATGGTGATCTGTGATGACGTTGTATTTCCTGGACTCCATGGTTTAATTGATGATACACCGACACATCCGTCCGTACCGAAGGAGACCAATTACCTAGGGTTTGAACTATCGCAAGACTCACAAGACTCACAAGACTCAGAATCATCAAAAGGCTCGCCTTCAACACAAGATTCAGAGCCATCCTATTCCAATGACGCCATTGAAAAGCTCCCCAACCCCTTAACGGCTCTAAAGGGGCACCATTTTATCTCCAAATGGAATGCCCACAGAAACCCCCACGACTAGCGGGATTAGTTTACATGCCGCAGATTAACTAATTGAGAAAGGTATCAAAAAATAGTCTAAAAGGGACGTTATTATGTATTAGGGTAACGAGAGGACGGAGCATAGGCGTTCGGCAATGAGAGGTCACAAGTACTACGGGTATCAGGAAATGGAGGAAACCAAAAAAGCACCAAATTTAGGGACAGGATGCATATAAATAGTTTGGGAATATTACTTGTAAGTAGCGTAAAATGAGTCAAATGACACCGGATTAATCAAATAGACACTTAAAGTGTACGAATAGGACGTACCAATTAGCAAAAGAGAAGTATACTTCATTCAAGTAAACTGATAAATATAATTATGCTTTCTCATATATAAGGATATATGTGCGACATTTTTAAATGCGACATCGAGCGTGCGACATCTTTTTTTGCATGCAGGTCCACCAGATATTCAAAAGAATACGCCTACTTCAATTAGTATCATCTACTACGTCATTAACCTTTATTATCTTCCTATATTACCCTACTACTAATTGCCCTGTAAATATGACCGATTTGATGCCGATATTTACCCAATGCGTGGACATTATTCAGAACGAATTGGGAACAGACAGAAAGATCGACACATCCTCCAATCCTCATCCCTCTACAATCAACGATTCCTTTGTTAAAGAGTCCACAGAACTATACCACACGCTCGTGGTATTGAAGCAGTTTCTAAGCGAGGTTCGGCCCGAGTATTTGGCCATCAGCAGTGACGGCGCCGGTCCAAGCAATGCGCTCTCCATAGAAGATAAGAACAAAATCGACGAAGAACTTAGCTACCGTTTCCAACAGCTCTACGAGAAACTAAAGCTACTCCAGGCCTACGAGGCCAAGCGAGAACAAGTCCGAGTCAAGAGTTCCACAGCTTCCAAAGGCTGGTTTGACTCTGTTTTCGGAGAGGGTCCCTCAGAAGAGGATGCCTTTGAAGAGGCTACAAACTACCACCGAACTCAGATCCTACGCTTCCTCAACACATCCATCAAGACAGTGGGTAAGGAGTTCGAGCTTTTGCAAAGAAAGAGAAGCCAGCGAGAGAAGCAGTTGAATTTGTTGAACTTCCAGGACTTGCAAGATTACGATGATGAGGACGACGTTCCGGCTGTCCAGTTGCGCAGACTATCTGTGATGGAATTCGAGCACAATACGTTGTCGCAAGATAACGTAGTGGCTGAAGAAATAGAGAAGTTGAGCTCGCATCATGCAGATAATCAGTTATCGGCACAACAGATCCAGGAGTTTGAAACAGAGAACAAAGAATTCCTTCTGTTGAAAACTGACCAGCTAAAACAGGTAGAACGGTTGCATTCATCTATGGTCGACATCATGAACTTGCAGTCGGAGATCACCTTCCAATTGGACTCCCAGGCTGAAAAGGTGTCAAACATCATGGACTCCCAGGGCGACATCGAAATTGACTTGACCCAGGGGAACAAGACTTTAACCAAAGCCAGTGTTAAAAATAAAAGAGGTGCAGATTTATTAGTTTCCTTCTGTATCATTATGGGTTTCCTTATTCTTATAGTGGACTACATCTCCTGGTGATATCGACTGCCAGAATAGGAAAATATGGAATATGAATAAACTATTTCCACGTTTAAACGTCTGTGACAATACCAGCCCCAATGGTGGAACCTTCTCTTCTAATAACCACCCGTCCTAAAACTTTATTATCGGAATATTTGGTGATTGGAAGGAGCCTATCTTCATTGATCTCAATAACGACCTTCGCTTGTTGGTTGGAAACAAGATGCTTCTTCTTCTTTTTCACAGATCCTTTGATTTCCAAAATCTCAGCTATCCGAGCAGGAACTTGACGATTGTTACGGAATAACACAAATGGTGTCCCCACAAGAAGAGGCTTGTCCATATTGAATAGGTTAATGTCACAGGTGAACTTCTTCACAGACGAGATGGGACTATCAATTTTAGAAATCAAATCACCCACCACCAATTCATCAATAGACTTGTTGGCCAATTGGTTCAACTTAAAATGCATAACAACGATTTCACCACTAATGGCCACATCCACGGGTTGATCATCGATTAATATCTTTTGAATTTGTAAATAATCCTTTGAAGGAGATACCATGACGGTTTCACCTGTTTGGATTAACCCTCGGGTAACCTTACCTGTTATACCGAATTCAGAATTTGAGACGTCAAATACATCGTTAATAGCCAAGTTGAAATCTTCCTTTGACAATTCACTAATTGTATCTTCGTCAATACAGCGAGAACTCAAGCTGACTGATTCCAAAAAGTTAATCAACGTAGAACCCTTGTACCAGTCAAACTCCTTCACCGAGTGATCATTCTTCACTACATTGATACCCGTTAAACCGGAAATTGGAATAAAGTTAACCTGGTCAGTTGAAAAACCCACCTCTTCCCCAGTCAAAAATGCCAACATCTGGGATTTAATTTCTTCGAATCTCTCCTCGGACCAATTTTCCTTGTCCATTTTGTTGATTACAACGCAGATCTTCTCAATACCCAATGATTTGGCCAACAATGTATGCTCCTTGGTTTGACCATCCATAAAGAACCCAGCTTCAAACTCACCGTTGATGGAATCCACAACAAGAAGGGCCAAATCCGCTTGGGAAACACCACTAATCATTTGAGGAACAAAATCTTTATGGCCTGGAGCATCGATGGCTGTGAATCTTGTTGTTGGAGTGTCAAAGTTAGTAGCACAAATGTCCACCGTAACACCTCTAGACCTTTCTTCACTAGTTTGGTCCATAATCCAAGCAAGTGCAAATGATCCTTTCCCACTTTTCTCGGCTTCTCTCACCAATTTATTAACAGTTTTAGCATCAACAATCCCCAAGTCAAATAGTAATCTTCCCATCAAAGTGGACTTACCCGCATCGATATGTCCAATAACGACAAAAGACTTATGGGGCTTGGTCAAGTTCTTGTTTGTACTCAATTCTTCAACAAGATCTATTTTTTTGAAGGGTTTAGTAGGTTTGGGCTGCTTTTCCTTCGTGTTAGCACTAGTAGTAGGTTCATGAGTATCCTCAGAATGTGAGATCTTCAAATTCTTCAAGTCCTTTTCAAAGACTTCGCCTTGAGCTTGCAAAACCTTATCATCGGGACTTGGGACACTGAAATTAGCCTTGGCCTTGGAGATTGTTTCTATATTAATTTCGAGGTTAGCAAGTGGATACAACAACTGGGAGCAGTGGCGTTTTAGCTGTGATTCACGCTCGATTTGCAATGCAGATTTCCTCTTCTTTCTTGATGGAGCAAATGATATGTGCTTATGTGAATCCAGCAATAACTTCGACCTGTCGAAATGGACTTGGGAGTTGATCTCGTCCCATGGATTTCGTATTTTGATTATGGCTATTTTTTCCACTTCGGTCAAAGGCCCTTCTTCAGAAGCTGTTGCAGTTGCAGAAACAGAAGTCTCTGTTCTTGGTTCAGGTTGAGTTTTCTTCAACTCAAATTTACCCAAAGAACCCTTTTTTCCAAGTTGAAGCCTTGATTTCGGTTTCTCTTTGTCGGCAGAACCCATCAGAATACCACCTGACTGTTTCGTTCGCAACTTGAGCAAGATATCTGCGGATTTGTTGACAGAAGTCATTGCCACTCCTGGAGAACCACCAGAACGCACCACAGCGGTTTTTCGGGCAAGTACCAACTTGGAAAGTTTCAGACCTGAAGCGGGTCCCCCATTATCTACGGGTTTCTGAAGCAGCCTGCGCTGTGCCAAGGTGGCCAACTTTGAAGATGTGGTTGGTATTATTGCTTCGGACGTCGACAGACGGGGCCCATAATCAGCAGCTAGCACAATTAAACGTTTAGAATCCTAGTCCTTTGGTTAAAAACATCTCGAATTGGTTTGGTGGTAAAAATGTGCCTCCGATTACACTCACCGTAGCACGAGAAAGTTTCACTCACTCACTCACTCGAAGAAATCGTATACATACTGGGCTTGAAGCGTGTCTTGAGCTCTTCCACAGTGGGCTCCAACTCAAAGTAATTGGCATAGAGCGTTTCCTTGAGGTCTGCCTCGGGGATCTCGTTGTTGTACGAAGCAAGAGCCTCTTTGAGTGAGGGCAAAAGTTCATACAACTTATCGTACTCTTCGTCGTTCAAGTTGTCCTCGTTGAACTCGTCATCGTACTGGTCGTAGTCCGCTAGATCATCCTCGTCGTAGTTCGCCATAGCCTTTAATTAAGAATGTGGAGAATGGAAATGTGAAGAAGAAGAAGAAGAAGAAGAAGAAATTGAAATTGAGTTTATGGGTTATTCCAAATGACTCAAATTAATATTTGAGTCTTTGTCTGGTAGCGCACGCACAGTTAAAATGGTATAGTATTACATTTATTCTTTACATACTTTCATTCGAAATCATAGTAAATGTACTGATAATTGTCTTTGGAAACGTAACAGACGGTTACTTTAGTATTCGCTAATTTGTATGTGGAAATATTGCAATTTCTTCAAAAACAGAACATTTTTGAATTAAGGCAATGATAATGAATTCTGAATACTATTCCTTTTTAAACATCATATTCTCATTATTCAAATGAATGTCTTCCTCTAATAGGAAGTACTAATTTTATTCTGTTAACCCAGGTTTATCATCCTGAAAATACATTTGAAAATTCAAAAAATGATTCCTCTAATTTGTAGTAATGTTTCTCCTTTCAGTGTTATTTATGTTGGTTCAAAATCTCAGTTATAGCCTTTGCTGCTGCAACCACAGTCTCGTCATGATAAGGTCTTCCAGCCAATTGCAATCCAATAGGGGCACCGGCTACAGTATCTGCATCGTACGACTCAAGACAGAACTTCTCTAATTCTGATTTTGGCTTATAATTCTGATGATCCTTTGTCCAAACATCAAGTTTTGGATCCTGGTGTAAACCAGTGGGGAATGCAATTGCAGGCCAGTCGATCAAGTTGTAGATATTGGTGTACGACCAGTTCCAGCCATTGTGAGACTTCGGAGCAACGCTTTCACTAACTGGACCCAAAATTGCAGTTACATTATGTTCATTAACAAAGTCGAAATATGCCCTAGCAATTTCGTTTTTTAGCTTCGTGTTCTCTTGAAGCTGCTTAATGGTGAGACCCTGTTCTCCAGCACCAAAATTAAGCTGCCATTTGGTAAGTTTTAAAACAGGCTCTCCGCTTTCAACTAGAGGGTCTGTGAAAAGCCCTGTTCCATACATGTGATAGAGATTATCTATGCAATGAGCTGCTTCAACAGATCTGGGGGGTTCAAAAGTGACGATTTTCACTCCAACACTCTTCAAGTTGGCAACAACATAATCCAATGCCCTGGCAACTGGGGGAGTAGGTTTGACCAACAAATTGTCATAAATAACAGCAATTGTCAAATCTTTTGGAAATAATGGAGGGATTTTTTTCCAATTCAAAGGAATCACATTTTCATCAATTTTCCAGGGCTGACCCGTATTGATGTAGATATCCATGATAAAATCAATATCACTGATATTTCGACACATGGGACCATAAACACTACGCACTCCTCTGTCTGGCATAATAATTTCGTCTCTGGAAGCAAATCTTTTGGTGGTTGGTTTAAACCCAACAATTCCGGTGAAAGCACCAGGAACCCGTAAGGAACCACCGATATCACTTCCAATTCCCAAGGGGGATCCCTTGCATGCGAGCAATGCAGCCTCCCCAGCACTGGAACCACCAGCAGAAAGGGCTAAGTTGTTAGGATTAATCGTAGGTCCAGTGATGTTATTATAAGAATCAATGGACATGAGAGACTGTGGCTGGTTGGTACGAACATAGAAAACTGCTCCTAAATCGTATAATAACTGCACACTAGCCATATTCTCCTTGGTAATACGATTAAGTAACGAAACATATGACCAGTGAGTCACTTTTCCCTTAAATGAGATGTGCTCTTTAAGAGAAACAGGTACTCCATGCAACGGACCAACAGTGTGCCCTTTTTCCTTAAAATACTCATCCAAATATTTGGCCCGTTCTCTGGCCTCCTCTAGAAATATCTGGTTGATGCAGTTGGTGAACTGCTGGGCCACAGCAGCATAGTGAATATACGCTTCTAAAACCACTACAGCCAGAAGTTGGCCCTTTTGAAGCTGGTCCACAAGTTCTGCAAGCAGTTTCTCCACTATCAGCTTATACTCTTTTGTCAAGGGAAATTTGTTCAATGGCTCCAATTGCTTTTCAATGTACTCAATTGCATTGAAACGTGATTCCTTTAAGGCTTCAATGGGACCAGGCAACTCTATCTCAAACTGCTGGATCTGAGAATCTCTCTCTTCCTTGTACTCTGCTATGCGTTCTTGCCATTTTGCAAACTTATCCTTGTCTTCGAAGGACAGGAAGTCCAATTGCTCTACCAATGAGTCAAGGGATTGCTTCATACTATTATATATGTTGAGTAGTATCGAAGGTTGTAGAAACTATGTTGTTGAGTAACAGAAAAGAAGATGTTTATATTATATAATACCATGATTCTTGGGGGGTATTTATAAGGTTTCTTAGGGGTAAATTCACACGACATACATAGAGGCTTATAATGTTGAGAACTACATTAGCCGAAAACTACAATGTTGGGAAATACGGAATTTATGGAATTGATGTTTCAGTTTCTAGTTTATAAGTAGTCTATACCTATTGCAGATAATATATAACAGAACAAGAATAAAAGAAAGAAATGCACAAGGTATTATTGGTAATAGATTATTTCGACTTTTTTAAATTATTATAAATTATATGAGAAATCTAATGCTTGAAAAGATCAACACCAATAATGTCCACGATTGTTTTACTGGCTGCAACCACCTCCTCATCTTCGTATCTCTTACCTGCTAATTGCAAGCCAATTGGAGCTCCAGAGAAAGTCTCAGGATCGTACTGTTCCAATTCCAACTTCTCCAACTCCGATCTGTACTTGTAGTCTTTGAAAGAGTCATCCCATTTGTCAATCTTGGGGTCTTGAAACAAACCAGTTTGGAAAACAAGTGATGGGAAGTCCAAAATGTTGAATAACGAAGTGTAAGACCACCCGTATACATTTTCGCTGACTGGAGCAACATTGGAATATGAAGGAGTAAGAAGGAAATCAATTTCATTTTCCACCATGAACTTGTTGTAGTCATATCTCAATCTATCTCTGATAACGTTTAATTTACGGTTTTCTTGAACGGTGTACTCTCTGGAGCCATCACCATAATTCAAAGCCCATTTGGTCAACTTTTGCAAGGGTTCACCAGAGCCAGAAAGTAACTTTCTTTGCATGTAGTTACCATCACAGTTATACATTTTGTGTACCGCATCGTAGGCTTCCTGAGTTCTGATGGGAGTAAAGTCAACAACATTAACTCCAGCAGCCTTCAATTTTTCAACCACAAACTTCAAACCTCTGGTGATTGGGGGAGTTGGATGGACCAAGCCATCGTCCCACATAACAGCGATGGTAAGATCGTTTGGTGCTGGCTTTTCAACCTTTCTCCAAGGCATATTCAAACAATATGCGTCTCTAACCCATGGTTTACCTCCGTTGAAGTAGGCATCCATTAATAAGTCAATATCATCAACAGATCTGGTCATAGGACCACAGACAGCCGGAACAGATTCCTGGCCAGCACCACTGGAAATACCTGCAAAAAGAGAGAATCTTCTACTGGAAGGTCTCAAACCAACACCTCCAGAATAAGCAGATGGTGCTCTGATGGATCCACCAATGTCAGAACCAATACCAATTGCAGAACCACCAAAAGCCACAATAGAACCCTCACCTGAGGAAGATCCTCCACTCGATAACTTCATGTTGTAAGGATTTCTCGTCAAACCGGTGATATTATTACCAGAGTCCAAATGCATCAAAGTCTGGGGTTGAGTAGTACGCACGTAAAATATAGCACCCAAATCTTCCAAAATCTGGGTGGTGATACCGTGTTCAGGAGTAACATTTTCAATCAAGGACACATAACTACCGTGTGTGACTCTGCCTCTGTAAGCCATTTGTTCTTTCAATGAAATGGGGATACCATGCAATGGGCCAATAGTCTTTCCATTCTTTGCGTAGTACTCGTCCAAGAACTTTGCTCTTTCTAAACCCTCATCTGTGAACAAGTCCATGGCACAATTGGTGAACTGGTGGCAGATCACTGCTCTCTTAGCAAATGCCTTGAAAACCTGTTGGGCACTCAATTGACCGGAAGCCAACTTGGCCAGCAAATCGGTAGCGGACGAGTCGGTAATAGAAAACTCCTCGGGAGTCAACAACTTGTTCTTATATAAATAGTCCACGGCATTGAATTGTTCTTGTACCAAAGTTTCGATATCCTTGGGAACACTTACTGCCAATGTTGGGTCAATGGCATCGTTAAGTGCCTTTCTGTATGCCTCCACTTTGGGTAACCATTCCTTTTGGTATCTTTCCGGGTCTTCGTAGCCAGAAAAGTCCTCGGTAGTCAAAAACGAAGTGTAGTCAGTCATTTTATACGAAGTTAAAGAGAACAGTCTTAAACAGAATGTGTGCCTGAACAGCAGTAATAAGTTAATTGGTCTAGCGATAAACAACACGAAAGACACAGTTTGTACGGAACAAAGCGATAAACACAGTCAAACAAAAATTGACCAGTATGATAAAATAGAATGGAAAAGAAAGTTAAAAAGAGACTAGTCACATAATTCTACAATTTCCACTGGGATCACTATCTCTGCTTTTATACTTCCGATCCCCACTAACCTAACCGATATATGATGGAGTGACACAAAATCAGGAGGCCGTTCCGCCCCGCTAATGTCTCCAGCATCTGACTTCCCGATTGAGACACTTGATCAAAGACTTCTGCCACCCACGGATGAAGTTCCGGTGTCCTAATACGACATGGTGCTATGTACAGACCGCCAGTGTACTGTAAGTAGTAGAACCCAGACAGTTACAGATTTATAATCGGTTCCATTCTTACTAGTGTGGATATCGTCGGCAATAAACTCCTGTACATAGCAACCAGTCTGCAACCGATAAGGAATCCGCAGAAACCATCTATCGTATCGAATGCTGTAAAGTGCCAGAGGTTGTAAGAATAGTGAGAGGTCTAAGCGGAAACCACAGCTGACGGTTCTTCAGCTTGAGGATAACTGTTTTCATTGGTGAGCACTCATTGTACTTGGGAATTACGTTAATGCGCTATTGTAGAGACCGTTATAAGTACTTTGAACTTGTGTGCGGGTTATTTGGGGGGAAGAAATCTTGTAAGGCATTCGGGTTAAACGCGGTGGAATTTCCTATTTGGGAACATGATGTTCCAGGTGTGGATGAACGGTATGAATTACTGATTTTGGTCAGATGCGACGATGATGGACTTAGTTGATGATTTAAGCGCGTATGGTAGCGCTGTCTTCTTCTTATATTTGCAGAATGTATAGTTATGTAGATGACTCTTGTTAATGTGCCGATGTGTTCTTCTATGTAATTCTGATTGCTAATGTAGTAATTCGAGCGATAAGAATTGAATGCACCACATAAGCCAATATTATACCACAAAGTTCTTAACGATAATTAAGAACTACTGTCGTTCCCTTACTGTATTAAGACATGTTCAATATCAGATTGAATATAAAGTACCAATTTTCCCCATAGCATCCATTGGAAAAAACATCAATTCTATTTCCATAACTTTCAAAAAATGAGTTATGAATGCTTAATAATGAATGACAACATCGTTACTTAATCTATCATTTCTGGCTGTACTACATATTTATAACTCTTATAAGGTCATTTATTTTCTTTTTGAAATGCGTCCTAACTGATGAAAGCCACATGTGCTACACTGAGAGTATGATGCTTTATGTATTAAAAAGTTATTACTCAGTCTAAACTCAGTCTAAACTAGGGGTGTCACAACGTCTTAGATCTTGAACAATTCCTTCAAGATTCTGATGGTATCAGCAGGAGAGTTGACGGCGTGGCCAATGGTTCTGTCGTCAGTGTAGATTTCGTAATCGTTACCACCCTTGTAGGACTTGTCACCAAAGAAGTGGATGTTTTCAAAACCTTCATCAGCAACGTGTTGCAAACAGTAGGTCTTGTCCCAGCCGGTGGGGAAAACGTCAAAGGAGATTTGACCACCAATGGAGTAAGTCAAGCCGTACTCGCTGAAGTTCTCCTTCAAGGCATTGACCAACTTTTCTCTAATCTTGTGTTCCAAGTCGTACTTTTCAAAGTCGTTACGTTCTTGGGTGGAGGCGTTTCTACCAACAGGGGAAACATTAATCATACCGTTTCTGAACTCAATGAAGGTACCTCTTCTAACAGGGATGTCGATCTCACTCAAGTACTTCAAGATGAACTTAACCAACTTGTTGTACTTTTCATCACCGATCCAGTTGATGAAAGATTGCGAGGCCAATTGCTTTCCTTGCTTGTATGCGGTCAAACCGTTTTCAGAGAAACAGTAGTCAAAGTCTTCCAACACAGTGGCACCCAATTGTTCAACTTGCTTGCTCAAGTCAGAACCACCAACGAAACCAATGACAACCTTCTTTCTCAAGTCCTTCAACACTTGTCTCATCTCGTCAGACACCTCCAATCTGGCGGGGGTCAAAGTTCCGTCAACGTCGAACAAGACCAAAGTCTTAGGATCTTCCTTATCAGCAAATGACATCTCTGTTATTACTATTCTATATCTACCGTACGTAAAGCTAAAGCTACCTACCGTCAAAGAGCAAAAGAAAAGAAGAAGGTATACTCTTCACGTCTTCTCGTGGAATATAAATATATTTACGTCCACGAAAAAAAAAAAAATTCAACGTGGCCCTAAAAGACACTAAACAAAGGGCATATTCACGGTGGATTTGCAGTATGACACGTATTTTAAGCAAAGAGCTTAGAGATAGGAGAGGAGATCAAAATGTACGGCTGGAAAAATGTGTTATTTACGCGTATATCGCCTCTGAATGGTTCTTGAATCACATCTGCTAAAAATATGACCAACGGAAGATGGAATCCTTCCTCCCGACTGCAGTATACTGTTGTTATTCCAGGACATGCATATTGGAAGGTAGTGGCCCTAAAATTCACTAGTCGATTTGGTACTCCGTCATATGACGTAGTATTTCTGGTGAAACCCAAATTGCTTGCCCTAACAAACAACCTCATACCATATGCATTAACTTATTGTATCCTCTAAGTCTTTTAATACAGTGGTAGGTGTAGTTGTAGTTCTCCTTGGTATAATTGCAATTCCTACAGTATAGTATTATCAACAATGTTCAACTCAGTGTTTAAACTATAAACATACAGTCACAGCTATATTTATAAACTACACTTAAGCTTGGTACTTGTAGTCAGGGAAGTTCTTCAAGTTTTCAGCCAAGTTACCCTTTCTGGACAAGAACTTGACGTAAGCACCATCGTCCTTGACTTCACCGTTTTGCTTCTTAGCAATGTAGTCGGCTCTGTCCAATGGAGTGAAACCCCACTTCTTGGAGATAATGATTCTTTGTTGACCTGGGAACTTGTATCTGGCTCTTCTCAAACCTTCAATGACAACATCCTTGTTGGAGTCCTTGGTTCTACAAGAGAAGATAATTTGACCAATGTCAACTCTGGCGGCCAAACCGTGAGGCTTACCCCAAGCACCTCTCATACCTTGTTGCAATCTATCAGCACCGGCACACGACAACATCTTGTTGATTCTCAAAACGTGGAATGGGTGGACTCTGATTCTCAAGTGGAAAGAATCTCTACCAGAGATCTTGGTGATGTACTTGTTAGCACAGATACGAGCAGCTTCCAAAGCTTCAGAAGACAATTGTTCCAATTCGTTGGAGACCAAGTGGATACACAATGGGAACTCATCAACGGTGGCCTTCTTACGACCCAAGTCGTAAATTCTGATCTTGGCGTCAGGAACAGCTCTGTTGTATCTGGACTTGGGGAAAGGCTTGTTCTTACAGTATCTGTAACATCTAGCGGGTCTTCTAGCCATCTTGTCTGTAAGTGAATATCAGTTAGTAACTACTTGTCTTCACAAAGGAATGATAATAAGATTAGAACCAAAATCTCAGAAACGCCTTTATCCTTTTATAAGAAAATATTTTTGATTTGTCATCATTATTCTTCTTCATCCTTCTTTATGGTACTAAACTGAAAAATCTCTTCTCATCTTTTGTGCACGCGCACGCCCGCCAAAATTCTATTCAGTAATAATTTTTTCACTTTACATCCATTGCAATCGGTATTAAAACAGGATCCACGGGTTTTGGGAAGTGAGGAAATGAAGGATCAACATGACAACCATTAGCGTAGTAGTTCTGTACTTGATTAGGGCTCATACAGCATGTAGTTACATACCTTATTTGTCTTAGGTAACCGTAAAGAGGGAAAGAATACTATGGGGGTTGTGCGACAATTTTCAAAATCCTTTTTATCAAAAGAGTGCGCCAAATGACGGTGCGCTCCCATATAAATGTGCGTGCGGGTAACCTTAAAAGCCATAACTCAAAACGAAAACGACCAAAACAGGTTTTAGGTGAGTGACTGTAATGAAGGTCACGCATTCTGCACGTGTGGTCTTAGGGTGTTTACCCTCTTTTGGGTAGCACATGATTGTGCATGTGACCAACCAGAGAAACCATTCCGATGAGGTAAAAATTGATGAGTGATAATATTATCAAGAGAGCGATGGGCCGTAGTTAAAGTCAGCCTCAATTGCATATATTCTAGTTTAATAGCAGAAACACCATGGGACGGTACAGTGTCAAACGTTACAAGACCAAGAGAAGAACCAGAGATCTTGATTTGATCCATAATGACATATCTTCCAAAGAGACCATCCACAAATTGAAAAACCAACCACTTGACGAAACGAAGCCAGGTTTGGGACAATATTACTGTATCGAATGTGCCAAGTACTTTGAAAACCAGATCAGTTTGGACAGACATAATAAGAGTAAGGTGCACAAGCGTCGTGTGAAGGAATTAAAGGCTCGTCCGTATACTCCATTGGAGGCAGAGGCTGCAGCAGGTGTTAACATGCTTAAGTTTCTTGAGCTGGTCGAAAAGTACAAGCAGTTAGAGGCATACAAATCTGAGAACCAAGCGGAATTTGAAGAATTGAAGCGTCAAAAGAAGGACACTTTGGATGCCATAATTACTGGTATTCCCTCTGAGCAGTTGGAACAAATGCAAGTAGAGCAATACGGCGATAAGAAGAGTGGGAAGAAGACCCAGCCGGCTGGAGGTGTTACATCTGCTCCTGTTGCTGCTTCTACTTCTGCTGCCGGCGAAGTTGAAATGGCAGACTAAAGAAAGATAGAAAAGGGTTTCAGAAAATCGGAGGAGGTTAGAGAAACCCATTTACAGGAGTTTGTTACCATATATAGTACGTGCTGTCTGCATTCAAAAGAGACAGCTAGGATTGCGGGTTAACTGGGATATGTAGTAGGATCAATTGTGTACCATACATATATGAATATGAGCATTATCATGGATACATTTATAACCGTTGTATAAATCTATTTCCGGGTAAATAAATAGCCGTTCCAAATTAGGAAAGCTTGATTTTGTGAGCCCAACAAGTTTGGTGATAATCGTAGATTGCCCCAGATTTCTACCTTTAGCTATTTCTAAGCACAATTTCCCCTTAAACTAATCGCTGTGATAGCATGAGGCTCAAGCTCAGTAGTAAATATGGCACGGTCGTCAAGACAGTTGCGGACGACATTACGTCTGCGGATTTTATTAAGATTGTTGAAGGAGAACCTTTGTTAACAGGTGATAACCAATTGCAAGTTGTGGGTATCCAAGCAGGCTTTCCCTCACGGTTTATTGACATACAAGGAGACGGGAAAACACTAATTGAACTAGGAGTAACTAATGGAAGCAAACTAATGATAGAATTTGTACCATTAGAAGAAGGTTCTGGTAAAGAGAATCCAACTGTTAATACATTTAACCAGCCAACTTCGGCAACAACTAATGGGGAACTGGGGACATCAATGGCATCTACAGAGACATTTTCTCTTGCATCGCAAATGGAGAAAAGGGCACGAGGTGCAGAAACAGGCGATATTCCGCTGGTGTATATGAAAGACAGTGATTCCTATCTTATTTTAAGGAATATACCTGATGACAATTCATGTTTGTTCAACTCCATATCATATGCTATTTCTGGGTACGACTCGTTTGGTTCCGATGGAGTTAGTCCGCCTTCACAGCTTCGTCAAGTTGTTGCGGATCATATATTGTCACACCAGGATGTATATGATGAAACAGTTTTAGGAAGGCCAGTTAAGGAATATGTGGAATGGATTACAAAGAAAGATTCCTGGGGTGGGGCCATAGAGTTGGGGATTCTCAGTCAGTGGTTTGACGTTACCATTCTCTGTTTGGATATTGAGTCGGACAAATACATTACGTTTGAGTCCAATGAGAACTCTCGTGGTTACATCATCTTAGTTTATAGTGGAATTCATTATGATTTGCTTGCGCAGAATGAACAGTTGCTGAATGAGGATTTTGTTAAGAAATGGGATACTACATTATGGCCGGCCATAAATCTGATGATACAGCAGTACGGACGCGAGATTGGTGCATTGCTTCAGAGTAAGGATTATGCCACCAATACAACCAAATTTCGTGTGTGGTGTCTACAGTGCTACGAGGTGCTCGTAGGAGAGATGGGTGCTTCTCGTCATGCCAACCAGACTGGGCATTATAACTTTGGAGAAGTAAAATAGTACACACTGGTAGCAGTGTTAAATGGTTGACATGGTTAATTGGTCTAGATAGCTGGGTGGGCATACTTACGTTGGATGGTATAATACAGAATAAATTTTAGGAAATTAATGTGCAAATAGATATGAGAATCAGCTTATCTTTCAATTTATCCGGTTTTGGAAATAGTTTTCTATAGTAGTCCGTGGTCCATTAATAAGTCCGAGAGTACTAATGTACGTACTAAACCAGAAGGTAACACCACCTTTTGAGCGATATAAGAGATCCCATTTCGACCATCGGAGATACGAATATTCGTCTGCATCAGTATATTACAGATTTATTTGGCTGTAGCTTGATAAACAACTAAAAACACATAGTATAGTTGGGTCACATGGCCTACCACCAAAAAGTTCCATTTCCCGACTTCCCAAAAGACATAGTGATGTATTTCTCCGTGAGATTTCGTTTCAACAAACTTCTGAGTAGATATTCATATTCCTTCAAAGTCTCTGTTACTTATACCAGCCTTACTTATCACATTTATCCATGTTCTTCTACTATATCCACCGTATACACCGTCTTCCCCATGTCTACCCCACCAATCTCCAATTACTGTGCGAACTGAGAGAAAATTTTCCCTTTGCGGCTGGCGACAGTGGAAACTTTTTCTGATGAGATCGATTTCCAACAGTCGACAGTAACAGTGAGTTTCCTGGTGGTCGATAAACTATTACTCTATTCCTATACAGATCTGCTTGGAGAGCCAGCACATCAATACGATTGCCGCCATGTCCAAGTCCACGCAATTTTTTTGTATGTTGATTATGAATTGACCGAGGAACGGAATAATTATGACGTGAACAAGGTTCCGTTCAAATAATGATTATTTCGTTATTTCCTTGAACGGTGCCATTGCAATTCCACTGAGGGATAAATTCTCAGTATCAGTTCCCCATACTAACTAATCTCCGCTATAGGTCGCACGCCAAAGAGCATCGACATCACACAAGACTATGACAATATAACACCTGCCTCGTTCACCGGCGGCCAAGACTGTCGATCAGCCAAGTACTCAGGAAATGGGAAGTTCTTCGCTGCCAGTCAACCCGACAAAGTGCAAATTTACCGTACAGATGATGGGGCCGAGGACCAGTACACCATCGACATCAAGGACGCTATGGACTTGATGTTCTCGTACCAAGGTACCTACCTTTGCATCTGGTGTAAGCCCATCTTATTGGACAGAGAGAGCGGCAAGTGGAACAATAATGTGGCATTATACAACGTGGTAGAGAAGGTTTTGGTATCGGAGTGGTCCAATAAGAACCAGGCCGGCTGGAAGCCTCAGTTCACCTCAGATGAGAAGATCATGGCAAAGAACAGCGCCAACTCCAAGCAAATCGATTTCTACGAATTGGCCTCAGGAAAGCCCTTGATGTTGAATCAACCCTCTTTCAAGTATAAGGTGCAAGATGGGTCTGCTAACTACCAGACCTTCCAGCTCAGTCCCGGAAGAAACCCATCTGTGGCTATCTTCATCCCGGAAAAATCAGGAAAGCCCGCTTCAGTGCAAATCTTTAACATCCCTAACTTCCAGCAGCCTATTTGCTCCAAGTCATTTTTCAAGGCTGAAAGATGTCAATTGACTTGGAACTCGTTGGGTACTGCTTTGTTGGCCTTGGCCTCCACCGACCATGATACCACCAACAAGTCATACTACGGTGAAACAAACTTGTATCTTTTAGGTATTGCTGGGTCCTACGATTCCCGGATCAACTTAAATAAGGAAGGGCCAATCCACGACATAACCTGGTCTCCCTCCTCGCGAGAATTCGCTGTCAGTTACGGTTACATGCCTGCTTCGACTACATTCTTCGACGCTAGAGGAAATGCCATCCATCAATTCCCTGATGCCCCAAGAAATACCATTTTGTACTCCCCCCATGCTCGTTTTGTTCTTGTTGCTGGGTTCGGAAACTTGCAGGGTACCGTTGATGTCTACGACAGACAGAACAAGTTTGGCAAGGTTTGTACTTTTGAAGCTACCAACACCAGTGTGTGTTCGTGGTCTCCTTGTGGAAGATACATCATGACTGCTACCACTTCTCCTAGATTGAGAGTCGACAATGGTTTGAAGGTGTGGCATGCCAGTGGGAAATTGATATATGTCTGTGAGTACCCTGAGTTGATGGACGCTGTGTGGAAGCCTCAGTCTATTGACCAATTCCCAGCATTAAAGTCTTTAGATCCCGCAATTGAGCCTTTGCCCCTGGCTGTAGCTTACTTGGCCAAGAAACCAGCTAGCCAGGCTAGTGCTTCCAGTGTCAAGAAACCCATGGGTGCCTACAGACCGCCACATGCCAGAAGAAGTGGTGGTCCTGCAGTTGTTGGTACCACCTCTTTGGCTCAGAGAGAGTTATCACAGGCTGGTGGAGCTCCTGCTCCTGGCACCTCCAATAATGCCAGTGGAAATTCCAATGGTGGTGTCTATGTTCCTGGTGCTACCAGAAGAGTTGTTCCTGGAGCACCAGTTCCCGTGGCCCAAGAAAGTAAGGCAGCTGCTAAGAACAGAAAGAAAAGAGCTGCTAAGAAGGCAGCTGCCTCTCAAGATGGTGAGGGTAGCAATAGTCCTGCTGCTGCCTCTGAAAACAAGGACGAAAGTGGAAGCGTTGTTGGAGGCGTCATTTCGTACGAGGAGAAGAGAATCCGCAGTTTGTTGAAGAAGTTGCGTGCTATCGAGACATTGAAGGTTAAGCAGGCTAATGGTGAGCCATTGGAAGACACCCAGGTGTCCAAGATCAACAAGGAAGGTGAGATTAGACTGGAATTGTTGCTGTTGGGATGGAACGGGGAGACATCTGTCTAAAGTCAATTAAATAATGCATACAGTATTATACTTTCTATAACTATACTTATTATTATACTTTTTATCATTATTTTTGTAAATAGTACTATATAATTGACTAATAACGCAACATATTCAACTTCTTGGTGGTTTTTCTGTGGTATCAATGGTAGATTATTCTATGTTTTTGCCTTACTTAAATGAACATTTACTCTTCAAGTAATTAAAATTTGCAACTTTTTGGTGATAATGTTTGAAATTGCTGCGAAAAAAGACTTACGATTCTACTTTTACCAACTTTGGTGGCGCAAAAATTACCGTCGTTTCCGATTGGACACAATGAATGCATTGAAGATCTTGTAGTAGCTTTGCTTTGAATGACGGCCTCGAAGGTCACTCTTTGTGCGTACTGGTATCTGGTGAACTATTTCTGGTGGTTTGAATCAGAGTTTGCATTTGATGAAAATTGTCCCATATACATGATGAAACTGACACAAACACTTCAGATACATTCTGACATGGGACAAAAATCACACAGGCAAGAAGACTGTCTGCAGGGCGGGACTTCCCCTAAATAGGATATGTAATTGAGGCCGAAGAATTACACACAAAAGCTTGCTTGCCTACTTCCTCCGACATGGGTTTTTTTCGTCCGTCCCACCATGAAGGAAAAAGGTCTTTTATACGTGCACATGATCATCACAAAAAAGATACAACGAAATCACGTGCCACATATATACAGGAAGCAAATTGATACCTGTCTGAGATGAGGAGTCAGCAGGGGCGCAGTTACCATGCCAATGGCCGGACAGTGTTTGGTCCGGATCAATTGTCTGGTGCTTTGTAACTCCTAGACAACAAGACAAGGATAGGCCTACAACTTGAAAGGGAAGGAGCTAAGCCGCAATCTACTATGGCAACGAATAAATCTTATCCAGCAGGGGTTTCCATGTATATTTTATGCCGCGACACACAATTGCGCATTGGACGCGAATGTTTGATGCCCTGATGCCTATGGGGGATGGACGCGAATTTTTGTGAAAGGATAAAAAGGGTAGAAGGGGTATTTCTTTTTCTGTTCCTGAGGAAGGCGCAGCTTAAAATAGAAATGTCTGTTTGGAACGGACAGATTGTTATCAATAGAACACCATGAATCTGTTGAACCTACTATGATCCGTATTACTATCTCAGTCATCCCAGTTAAAATAATGGTAATGAAATCGACAAGATAGGATTCCGTAATCGCCAGCGACAATTTAGTGCACCATTTTGCCCTCAGCTGTAATAAATAGTGGTCTACTTAGGGAATTTGATAGTTGATAATCCCAGTTACAGGTGCGCATTCTTTTCTCGTTATCACCGAATTCATTTACAGCTGAAATGTCGATCTCCGTTAATTTACTCCGTGTCAACGCTTTGTCAACTTAGAGGAAGTATACCAGACAGATCCCTCCGCAACCTCCGGCGGTAAAAGAGAGAGTATCACGTGTAGATATTGCTTTTGGTTTTGATACTTATTTTGTCAATTCTGGTGAGGTTTGATCTGGTGTAGAATTTGATGGTTTTTTTTCTCCTTATTTTCTTTCTTGTATTACCCTTCTGATTACGATACTTGATCTGTCCCTGTGCTTGACTTAACCAACACATCCGATCGTCCATCCACCTGTTATCAATTAAACTCCCGATAGCAGATACTTCCGTTCCGGTAAAGCGAGATCAACTAGATATTGCGATCTAGAGTGGTCACTTCTTGGGACGCGACAGTTCAGGGTGTATTTCCGTTCGTTTATTCCGGTAAATCAGCACTTTTGAAAGGTATGTTACATTGAGAGCTTGAGCTTGAGAAGAACCAGTGATACCACGAGCAAGTAAATCAACCGTGTGTACCGAAACCCATTAAATGAAAGCGCGTATCAATCCATGAAATAGAACATCAAGATCATGAATCCAACAGATATCACTAGTTATTTTGATTTATGATTCCCATTACGTTTGCGTTTAAGCTGCTACTTTCTTAGCTATTATTATTTTCCTTACACCCAAATCCTTATCCAGGCTATTAATAACATATTCTCCCTCCATTATCGTGCTATTTGTTAACTGGTGAAGGAACTTCCATAATCTGCTTGTTTGATCAAATCAAAACCCTTGTTGTCTGATGTTCTTTTTGTTCACCGTGTCTGTGTGTCTTGTCTTTTGTTGGCTTTTATGGTTTTTTTGGGGGGCAGTCGTGTCTTTTTTGTCTGTCTGAAATTTCTATTTTTCGTTTCATGTCTCGCCATTATCCACGCTCCTTCTTACTCTATTGTTGCCTTTGTTCCTGCACACGGTTCTTCATTTTTATTGAGAGCATCGTCGGTATGCGTAGGTCTGATTTGATGTCTTTCCGATTGGTGCTACTCATTGCAATACAAAATGGCGGACAGAAAACAAGAAAGACTTGCACCAAAGAATCACAACGCCCCCTATCATCATCAATGCGTTTCTCACCACCATCATCGGCACTACTGCAACCGAAGAAGCAAACTAATACACAATACTCTATCCTACTCGTCCATCCTACCTGTCCCTCATTTGTGCTATTTTAAACCTTTTTTTCTCATTTGAAATTCCATACACGAAAATGTCCCGACAAAAACAGCCTCCACAAAATCAGACACTTTATGCATCACTTCTTCCATTATAACGTTTTCGGTCCCTAGCAAAGAACGGACATTTTTCATTTTGGCTGATACCTGATTTGGATTTTTGATTTGTGGATTGCTCAGCTCTGGTTTTTTTTAATACACTTCTTTTCCTCTCTCTATCCCCTTGGCGATCGATATACTAACCTTCGTTTGTATTCTAGATGTCGTACAACGATAATCAGTACTACGACCAGGGTAACGATGGCTACTACCAGGGCCAGCCTCAGAGTGGCCAACCTGGTCAGGGCCAACAACCCGGTGGTTATGAAGATCAATATTACGACCAAACACAACAACAATACCAGCAACATGGTGGACAGCCTGCTGCAGGCGCTGCTGCTGGTCAAGGATACGATGCAGATTCCAATGCCGCAGGATACCAGGAGCAATACTACCAAGCAGGCGGTGCCCAGGGTTACGGCCAACAGCTCGGAAGCTACAATGCGGACCCTGAGGCCTTCAGTGACTTCAGTTATGGCCAACAAGGTGGCATTCCTGGCCAGGGAATGGCTCCTGGCGTAGGTGGTCCTGGCCAACAAACACCCGGTGCTTCCGCCTATGACCAATATGGAACCCAATACACCCCTTCGCAGATGAGTTATGCTGGTGCCAGGTCTTCTGGAGCTTCTACTCCTATCTATGGAGGCCAACCAGGCCACGGAATGCCCGGTCAACCAGGCATGCCTGGCGGACAATTCGAGTTCCAAATGACATCGAACTTGCCTTACCCTGCTTGGTCAGCCGACCCGCAGGCTCCTATCAAGGTTGAACATATTGAAGACATTTTCATCGATTTGACCAACAAGTTTGGTTTCCAGAGAGAATCTATGAGAAATATGTTTGATTACTTTATGACATTGTTGGACTCTAGAGCATCTCGTATGTCGCCTGCTCAAGCCTTGTTGAGCTTGCACGCCGATTACATTGGTGGTGACAATGCCAACTACAAGAAGTGGTACTTTGCTTCCCAACAAGATTTGGACGACTCTCTTGGTTTCGCCAACATGGAGTTGGGAAAGATTGGTCGTAAGGCCAGAAAGGCCAAGAAGAAGTCCAAGAAGGCCAGAAAGGCCGTTGAGGAACACGGCCAAGATGTTGATGCTTTGGCCAACGAATTGGAAGGTGACTACTCTTTGGAGGCCGCTGAAATCAGATGGAAGGCCAAGATGAACGTCTTGGCCCCTGAAGAAAGAGTCAGAGACATTGCCTTGTACTTGTTGTTATGGGGTGAAGCCAACCAAGTCAGATTTACTCCAGAATGTTTATGTTACATCTACAAGACTGCCATGGATTACTTGTTGTCCCCTCAATGTCAACAAAGACAAGAGCCAGTTCCAGAAGGTGACTACTTAAACAGAGTGATCACTCCTTTGTACAGATTCTTGAGATCTCAAGTGTATGAAGTCTATGAAGGTAGATTTGTCAAGAGAGAAAAGGACCACAACAGTATCATTGGTTATGATGATGTCAACCAGTTGTTCTGGTATCCTGAAGGTATTTCTCGTATTATCTTCGAAGACGGAACCAGATTGGTTGAAGTTCCTCAAGAAGAAAGATACCTTAGATTGGGTGAAGTTGAATGGAGAAACGTTTTCTTCAAGACTTACAAGGAAATCAGAACTTGGTTGCATTTCATCACAAACTTCAACAGAATCTGGATTATTCACTGTTGTGTTTACTGGATGTACACCTCTTATAACTCCCCCACTTTATACACTCAGCATTACGATCAAACTGTTAACCAACAACCTGTCGCATCTTCTAGATGGGCTGCCGCAGCTATTGGTGGTGTTATCGCATGTTTGATTCAAATCTGGGCCACTCTTTGTGAGTGGATGTTCGTTCCAAGAGAATGGGCAGGTGCTCAACATTTGACCAGAAGATTAATGTTCCTTATCCTTATATTTATAGCAAACTTAGCTCCTGTCGTTTTCACTTTCTACTGGGCTGGTTTGGCGGCTGTCTCCAAGTCTGCACATGCTGTTTCCATTGTCGGATTCTTCATTGCTGTTGCTACCATCATTTTCTTTGCTGTGATGCCCTTGGGTGGTCTCTTTACCTCGTACTTGAACAAGAGATCAAGAAAGTACATGTCATCTCACGCTTTCACGGCTAACTTTTACAAGTTGTCTGGTTTGGACATGTGGATGTCCTACTTGTTGTGGTTCCTTGTCTTCTTGGCTAAGTTTGCCGAATCTTACTTCTTCTTAACTTTGTCATTGAGAGATCCTATCAGAAACTTGTCCACGATGACTATGAGATGTACCGGTGAAGTCTGGTGGGGTACCAAGTTGTGTGCTCATCAAAGTAAAATTGTCTTGGGTTTGATGTACGCCGTTGACTTGTTGTTGTTCTTCTTGGATACTTACATGTGGTACATTATCTGTAACTGTATTTTCTCCATTGGTAGATCGTTCTACTTAGGTATTTCCATCTTGACTCCATGGAGAAACATTTTTACCAGATTGCCAAAGAGAATCTACTCAAAGATTTTGGCTACCACTGAAATGGAAATTAAGTACAAGCCTAAGGTTTTGATCTCCCAAATTTGGAATGCTATTGTCATTTCCATGTACAGAGAACACTTGTTGGCTATTGATCATGTTCAAAAATTGTTGTACCACCAAGTTAGATCTGAAGTTGAGGGCAAGAGAACTTTGAGAGCCCCCACTTTCTTCGTCTCTCAAGACGACAACAACTTTGAAACTGAGTTCTTCCCTAGAAACTCTGAAGCTGAAAGAAGAATTAGTTTCTTTGCGCAATCTTTGGCTACTCCTATTCCCGAACCATTGCCTGTTGACAACATGCCTACTTTCACTGTTTTTACTCCACACTACTCTGAAAAGATCTTGCTTTCTTTGAGAGAAATTATCAGAGAAGATGATCAATTCTCCAGAGTTACTCTTTTGGAATACTTGAAGCAATTGCACCCTGTTGAATGGGAATGTTTCGTCAAGGACACTAAGATTTTGGCTGAAGAAACTGCTGCTTACGAAAACGGTGAAGACCCAGAAAAGGCTTCTGGTGAAGATGGCTTGAAGTCCAAGATTGATGACTTGCCATTCTACTGTATTGGTTTCAAGTCTGCTGCTCCTGAATACACTTTGAGAACCAGAATCTGGGCTTCTTTGAGATCCCAAACTTTGTACAGAACTGTTTCCGGTTTCATGAACTACGCTAGAGCTATCAAGTTATTGTACCGTGTTGAAAACCCTGAATTGGTCCAATACTTCGGTGGTGACCCAGAAGGTTTGGAAATGGCTTTGGAAAGAATGGCTAGAAGAAAGTTCAGATTTGTTGTTTCTATGCAAAGATTGGCTAAGTTTAAAGATGACGAAATGGAAAATGCAGAATTCTTGTTGAGAGCTTATCCCGATTTGCAAATTGCCTTCTTGGATGAAGAACCTGCATTGAACGAGAATGAAGAACCCCGTGTCTACTCATCTTTGATTGATGGTCATTGTGAATTGTTAGAAAATGGTAGACGTCGTCCTAAGTTCAGAGTTCAATTGTCCGGTAATCCAATTTTGGGTGATGGTAAGTCTGATAACCAAAACCATGCTGTTATCTTCCACAGAGGTGAATACATTCAATTGATCGATGCCAACCAAGATAACTATTTGGAAGAATGTTTGAAGATTAGATCTGTTTTGGCCGAATTCGAAGAATTGAATGTTGAACATGTTAATCCTTACGCTCCTAATTTGAAATCCGATATCAAGGATCAAGTTGCTCCTGTTGCTATCTTGGGTGCCAGAGAATACATTTTCTCTGAGAACTCTGGTGTTTTGGGTGATGTCGCTGCTGGTAAGGAACAAACTTTCGGTACTTTGTTTGCGAGAACTTTGGCTCAAATTGGAGGTAAATTGCATTATGGTCACCCTGATTTCTTGAACGCTACATACATGTTGACAAGAGGTGGTGTTTCCAAAGCCCAGAAGGGATTGCACTTGAACGAAGATATTTATGCTGGTATGAATGCTATGTTGAGAGGTGGTAGAATTAAGCACTGTGAATACTACCAATGTGGTAAAGGTAGAGATATGGGTTTCGGTTCAATTTTGAACTTCACAACCAAGATTGGTGCTGGTATGGGTGAACAAATGTTATCAAGAGAATACTATTACTTGTCTACTCAGTTGCCCTTGGATAGATTCTTGTCGTTCTACTATGGTCACCCCGGTTTCCACATCAATAATCTTTTCATTCAATTGTCCTTGCAAGTATTCATTTTGGTTTTGGCTAACTTGTCCTCTTTGGCTCATGAGGCTATTCCTTGTTCATACAACAAAAATGTTCCTATCAAGGACATCCTTTATCCATTCGGTTGTTACAACATTGTCCCTGCTGTGGACTGGGTTAGACGTTATACTTTGTCTATTTTCATTGTTTTCTTCATTGCTTTCATTCCATTGGTGGTTCAAGAATTAATCGAGCGTGGCTTGTGGAAGGCTGCTTCCAGATTCTGTCGTCATTTCATTTCGTTGTCTCCAATGTTTGAAGTTTTCACCGCTCAAATTTACTCTTCATCTATCTCCATGGACATGACTGTTGGTGGTGCTCGTTATATCTCTACCGGTAGAGGTTTTGCCACCTCGAGAATCCCATTCTCCATCTTGTACTCGAGATTTGCTGACTCTTCAATTTATATGGGTGCCAGATTGATGTTGATTTTGTTGTTTGGCTCTGTTGCTAAGTGGCAAGCACCATTATTATGGTTCTGGGCTTCTTTGTCTTCGTTGATCATGTCTCCATTCATCTTCAACCCTCATCAATTCGCATGGGAAGATTTCTTCATTGACTACAGAGATTTCATTAGATGGTTGTCGAGAGGTAACACTAAGTGGCATAGAAACTCCTGGATCGGTTACGTTAGATTGTCTAGATCTAGAATCACCGGTTTCAAGAGAGTTTTAACTGGTGATATCTCTGAAAAGGCTGCCGGTGATGCTTCCAGAGCTCACAGATCTAACATTCTCTTTGCTGACTTGATTCCAACTGGTTTGTACACTGCAGGTTTGTTTGTTGCTTACACTTTTATCAATGCTCAAACCGGTGTCACTAAGTACGACTTCCCTAATGGTGAAGAAAGTGTCATTGAGGTAAATTCTTGTTTGAGAGTTGTTATCTGTGCTTTAATTCCAGTTGCAGTTGATGCTGGTGCTCTTGCTGTCTGTGTCGGTATGGCTTGTTGTATGGGTCCTCTCTTGGGATTGTGCTGTAAGAAGACCGGTGCTGTTTTGGCTGGTGTTGCTCACGGTATTTCTGTCATCGTCCACATCATTATGTTCATTGTCATGTGGGTCTTGGAAGGTTTCAACTTTGCCAGATGTATTATAGGTTTGGCAACTATGGTATACATTGAAAGATTCCTTTACAAGTTGTTGACTGTTGCTTGTTTGACCAGAGAGTTCAAGAACGACAAGGCTAACACTGCTTTCTGGACTGGTAAGTGGTACGGTTCTGGTATGGGTTGGATGGCTTTTACACAACCTGCTAGAGAATTCGTTGCTAAGATTTGTGAAATGGGTGAATTTGCTGGTGACTTCATTTTGGCCCACATTATCTTGTTTGTACAATTGCCAGTTTTGCTTATTCCATTGGTTGACAGATGGCACTCTATGATGTTGTTCTGGTTGAAGCCCTCTAGATTGATTAGACCTCCAATCTACTCGTTGAAGCAGGCTAGATTGAGAAAGAGAATGGTGAGAAAGTACTGTACCTTGTACTTTGTTATCTTGGCCATGTTTGTTGCTATCATTGCTGGTCCTGCTGTTGCAGCTGGCAGATTGAAGCCAGACATGTTCTGGAGTTTGACCTCCAAGAGTGGTATCACTCAAGGTTTGTTCCAGCCCAGAAAGGCTGACAACAACGATACCGGTGACAACAGACCATCGGACTACACCTGGGTATACATGAGTTTCACACCCTCCAACACACACTCATACACCACTAAGGCATAGGTTATTTACACGGTGAATTTGAATGAAGTTATAGATGATTGATGGCTCGCATTTCAAATGGATGTAAGAGTCAATATGAAGCTCCTTGTTATAGCTTCTTCCTCTCGCTTATTTTCCTTTTTACACATTTTAGCTCCTCATCTCCCTGTTACTCTGTATATGTTATTTTGAATACTTTGCTTTTTTTATATACTATAAAACTATACTATTGATTATAATGCCACCACCTAATCCTAATCGACTAAACCTGATGTCCTCCAAACCTATTCTAAATTTTTTTCGTGTTAAGCGAGCGTGACAGTTACACGGAAGTAAGCTGAGTTGGAAAGTAACCAAGCGGAAACAGAATAACCCACAAACTGTTAGGCATAGTCAATTTATGAGTAGAAACCTATCACATGTTTCGAATCGGAAACAGCTGGTAATTTACAATTCCTCAAAGGAAATAAAAGGCTAAACGCCTGTCGAAAGTGATAACAGGAACAACGGCATCACACGTCTTGACAACGGAACAGAGTAGTAATAACACGATAGGCAACAAATGCGGAGAATTAGTTCCAATTCTAAAGAGTCAACTGCAGAACGAAGTGCAGACTGTAAGTAAAGCCGTGAATAATACTAAAGCTAGCAAAATATCCGAAGATAGCACTAATCATGCAAACATGGATGCTGAAATAGAACACGGTACCTACGACTATCTCTCCAAACAAATATATACAGAAATTGACGCCTAAAAGTATTCAAAATTAAATCGCAGAAATAAGTCTTTTAATTCCAGAGCAACGAAGAGTTCTGACAAGGGGAAAATACGAAAGCCTGCTCCCACAGAGGAACCTGGTGAAGGGAATTTTACGAATTCGCCAATCAATGTCGGAAGATCGAGTTCGGGAAGAAAATAAACAAAGACTAGCTGTTACTTAAATGATGCGATAAACTTAACAAATCACAAGGGTTAATCATCAAGATAAACACTGGGAAGCTGCTATAGATAAAGAAAAAATATGATGTATATAACTTCAAGAAAATGGAAGTCTACGAAATATTTAAGTGTCCGGAAGGAGTTATACCAATGACAAGTACATACATATAAGAAATATGACCAAAAGGGAGATGTATACAAATCGCGTTGTGTGGTACACGGTTTCAAGCAAACACCCAACGTTCACTTTGACCCTAATAGGGTATCTTCACCCGTCATCGACTTAACAACGAAATGTTAATATTACAATTGCCAGCGAACTCCAATGGCAAATACATCACTTTTATATATCTCTCCCATATTTCAACGCAAGAATTGACATTCCGAATATATACGTGAGACTACCATTAGAATACGAGACTCAGAATGGGCATTGTTTGTTACTCAAGAAGTCAGTATACAGTATGCGAGGAGTGTTCTTTATTGAAACATTTTGTGATGCATCTTTCGGATTACCTAAAGATAGGAAGCTGGTAGCTGGTTAAGCCATATTTGTTAATGGAAAACTTACTAGATGGAAATCAGGGAAACAATATGTGGTCCCGAATTCCACTGCTAAGTGTGATTTATTAGCCGTAAATGATCCTGTACTGAATACATTTGAGATAGATTTTAGTTGACCTACGTCATCATATTGGGGATGTGACGATAAGCGAAGATTGTGATTTCAAAGTGAATCCTAAATAAAAAATCTCGGAAGGAAGCGATTTTGAAATACATCAGAGAGAAGATCATTCAAAGATATTTTCACATTGAATACGTGCAATGGGTAAACAATATATCAGATTTACTTACTAAACACCATGCAAAGCAAATCATACTAGATTTACGCAATTACTATTCGAAAGGTATGACACCAAAGAAAGAAAACGAAAACATTAATTGAAGGATTACAATTTTCAGGGCGGAGTGTTGGTGTATAAAAATAGCATTATGATGGCTTTTGCCTCTTCTTGCACTAGTAATCGGTAAGGACACTATTTCATATTTCATTTCTTGTTTGATCATTCAATTTCATTTATTTTCTTCTTAGGTCTACCATAGACCTGAGCTGAGGGGGATTACCCAGTAATCTACCCGCTAAATTTTAGCCTCATACTATGCCAGCCCACTTCTGCCCTCTTTTCGTAAGTGGCTGCTTTTATCTTTGGAGATCACAAGGTATATCAGCAAGCTAGGTTTACTAATACATTTCGCTTAACATTATCGTCAATTTAAGAACATTCCGAACCTGATTTGAACATTGCTTAGGGTTGAATATCTGTAAAAAGTTTAAGTTAAAGTATATTTGTACGATACCGCCTCATAAGATCACCTCCTACTCATAGCCGCTTACTCGTCTTGATATCAGGTGCATCTGAACGTAATACCCTCGGATGTTATTATATTTGGATTATGTGTTGAATTTTCAATATATTTTATAACTTTATTCACATCTGTTCTACTCATATTTATCATACTACACGTATTAATAAAAAATATGATTTAACCAAGTTGATACTATAGAACATATAAATAAGACCACAATCCATGGGATTGATTCTTGAGTACAGCTATGTATAACAAGTGATTTTATATCTAACTAGTCGATAGTTATATTTAATTAAGGTGAACTCATTACGTTATCTAGACATTAACAGTGTCCTTATTGATTACTAGTGCAACAAGAGTCACAATATCAACAAATTGATATAACAGACTAAGATATCCCAATTCGCAATGCAATTCAAACAATTAATCAATTATGCAATTGTTTTCGCTACTAGCCTTGGCTATGCTAAAGCCTTCGATATATGCGACTTATTAGACAATAATGTCGCTCACTCGGAAAGTTGAGGTACAGTAAGTGCACTCGCTCCTGCCTCTTGTCGCATTACAGAACAAGGGAATGAAATAGCTATTCATAGTATTGATAATTACGACAACTTGTTAGCTATCAGTCAGTTAATTGACAACACTGACCCTAATTCAATTGAAGCATATTATTTGCTGGCTGTTTTCTTAGAAATGGTTACCCTGATGAAGTTAATGATCCACAAACTGGTGCTTTGAAAGACTTCCTAACTGTGGACTGTGGTCTAGACATCAACACAATTGATGAACTATTATCGCTGTGCAAAAATAGGGCACTTGTTGGTCTTGTAAGTAAGCTGTGGGCAGAATAGGCCAGCACTTAGACTACTACGAAAGAGATCATAGAATATGTTATAATCATAATATCCCTAATGATAGTAGCTGCATCTTGTTGAGGGTTATGATTGGTGGTAAAGACTGTATATCAGGTATATGGTGTGTAAGTAACTGTTGAGCAACTGGAGTCAGATGTTTTAATAATGATATCATCAATGATAATGTCAACTGGTGCAGAATTCATTGTATGCCTAATGGTAGAAGTTGCAGAATTAATGGAGCTAGTTGGTTTCACTTTGAACTTCTGTTTTAAGCTGTAGATGATTAATTACAATAATATGCATTATATAGCAATATTCTATTATGCGATAGTTATCATACTTATAGTATTGTTGTGGTTCTATCATTAAAATTATATTTACTGATAATATACTGGAGGCAATTGAAATATGGTTCTCTCCAGATGTGTTAGATTTGTGAAGGCAAAACCATGAAAATAAAAGGCCTGAAACAATATTAGTCACGTCTCCACTGACCGAGACCATGTTAATCATCGTTTTAAACTTCTCATACCTAATCTAGCGATAAACCTTGGGGCAACTAAATCTAAAATACCGAGTCACCATTCCACTTCAATTCAACAAAATACGGCTTGTCTTGCACGCATAGAAGAAAATGCAGCAAATGGGACATCAATGATTCTTGAGAATAGCCCAGATGCATATACTGACACTACTATGCAGCAAGGACATGAAGGATCGGGATTTGAAGTTGGGTCAATGTATATATTTGGGGTTGGTTAAAATATGGGTAGACATAGTTATTTCTCTATGCCTAGAATAGTTGACTAGTAGCGCCAGGATGGTAATATTGGATTACCATAACTCTTCTGATTCTGCTCTTAAATTTTGATAATCTTTCTCTCTTCTCATAGTAGTAGCTAACATTCTAGTGACATTCTTTCTAATACTACCATTTTTTTAACTCTAGGCTACTACTATTGCTGTACTGTCTTTAACATTACTCAGTCCCTAACTTCCTACTGCGAGTAATATTACACAACGAAGTATGGGGCCCTGATATTTATACCATTGCTCCAAGTATCATAACGGGAATGAAATCCACCTATAATATACAATATATATAACGTTGAGTGAACATGATGGTACCATATTGTAGGCAGCACCCAAAATGTCTCTATTAACGATCAACAATTGTTCATCAATGAGTGGGTACATCTTTGAACAGCATTACGTCATTTTATCAGGATACATTGCTTGGATTACACTCCTTAAATTCATTACAAATACGTATCAGAACTACCCTTAACTTATCCCATGTTAGAAAATATATACAATGAAACCATAATGCTGTAATTGTCAGGTTTAGGATTCCTACTTAGGTCTTACTTCTTCTTTCGGTATTGTAGCCTCGTTCAGGGTACGTTTCTTTCGGAATTATTCGTATACTTGCTCTGAATGTAGCCACAGGCATAAAGGGGACCGTCCAGAACGCTGTTAGGGCCGAACTATTTTTGTTCCTTAGGCTGGAAATGCTTATCGACCTACTTACGATTGAGCCTAGTAGTGATACTAAGAAAAAAAAAAGTGCCTTATACGCATACAATAACAATACCATCATAACCCATTCAAGAATTCGTAAACCATATAATGCCTAATTCTATATAATGCCTTACTACATACTAAGCTACATCATCACAAGCCTTCGCTGTCTTCTTTGCGTACTCAACTTTACTCTTATTTATTGTGTAGTACTCACAATTGAGATTGTCCCATATTTCTCGGATTGTATGCAAAAATTGACACAGCGAAAAGTGACGAGTCAACTCACCAATTTACAGTGTTTCTCTTCTTCTTCTTCTTCTTCTGTTGCAGCGAACCATGGCACTAATAGGAAGATCATTGCATGTGTCGCGCTCGTTCGCCGTGCTCTTCTCGGTGTTGATGGTCATCACCACCTTGATTTTCCTACTCAAAACTAAGTACTATTACTCAGTGATTTCGTCCCCCGATTTCAAGGAGGGAAAAGTATCGGTACCTGATTTCCATGCTATTCTGGAGCCGTCGTTGCAGTTAATCCCACGGTACACTGTGATGTACCCGTGGACTGTTTTGACTTCAATCTTTGCCGAGATCTCCATTGCTGGTTTTTTGATATCCCTGGTCATCTTGTACGTGGCTACAACTTATGTGGAACGTTTCTGGGGAGCCAATGAGGTTATCAAGTTTGTCATTGTGGTCGGTACCATCACAAACACCGTAAGTGTGGTGTTCAGCATCATATTCAGCGTGTTTGAGAGAGACTCAGTCCAATTGGACAAGCCTTTGGGCGGTGGAATCACTTATATCTTTGGTTTTTTGGTGGTATTGAAACAATTGATTCCAGAGCATAATATTCTTCTTTTCCAGGGTTTAATTAACTTCCGCATCAAACACTTGCCGTTTGTCATGTTGGTGGCGGTGTCATTGTGGTCAGGATTGATCAACCGGTCGTTCTACCCAGCTTTACCCAGTTGGGAGAGCTTCTTCGTATCCTACATCTACTTGCGATTCTTCCAGGCGATCTATACCGACCCCTTCCTTCCGCTTACGACCGCCACCGGTGACAATGATACAACTGGAGGCAACACCATGAAAGGTGATGCCAGTGACACATTTGTTTTGGTGGACTTTTTCCCAGCCGTTACTCGTAAATACTTGGGTGTCGTCTTTGATAGATTCTATGACTTGGGAGTCAGAATACGGTTGATCACTGCATTCGACCACGAGTCTGTCGAGCAAAGTAATCTTAGAGCTCAAAAGAGACAGGAACAGGCAAACAATCCGCCCAAGACAATGGCCAACTCGGTAGCTGAACGCAGAAGACAAATGGCATTGCAAGTGATTGAAGACAGAATAAGTAAGGACACCAGAAGATAGATTTCTGGAGGATTAATAGCATTGAGCGAACAATAGGAAGTTAAAACGAATGTGCTGAGGTAAAGATGATAAACAGTGAATATACTGTAATGTCGTACTGCGCTGGATTAATTACTGTATTGTCTAACATCAGATACAGTAATTTTCGGGGAAAATTGTTCAACATTTATGTTACGTTTTACATCAATACTATAATTTGAGACTACCAGAGGCACCGGCCGAATTATTCTGTGTTCTATTGCATGATTGGATGAAGAGATATCCCCGTCTTTCCATACAAGATGAACCGTGACATTTGTAAATAGACACCCCACTTGAATTGCAATCGAATATGAGTCCAGAAACGGGATCCTTCAGGAAACATATGAAACGCACCAGACACTCAATCTGAACACCAAGTGCACCTAATACTCAATAGGTGTTAAATGTGGTGACACATTCAATGTGAACTGGTTTGTTTTATTATACTAACTGGAAATACATGCCGAATGCCATATAGAGTCACCAGTACTCTCATTCTTAGTGCATATTAATGTCGCACAGTGTGTTTCACGTTAAGTGTCCGAGAACCGAAACACTGCAGCATCCATAGAACCACCATTTGTTAGGCTTCAAGAATAAGGAGCAACTTACGACAACAGACACGGAATAAATAGCATCTACTCTATGGTATATAGTAAGATTTAAGATAGCAGCGTAAATAACGTATGAATAAAGAAAAAATGAGATAAGCATGAGAACATTATGGATAGAAGTGAACTTACTAACTCGCTAAAGTAAAATGAATAGCATTTGTAAGAGATTAAGAAAATTTGTAGTATAAGATAGGATAATTTATAACATATTAAAATACTAACATGCTTTATCACACCTTATCATCATCCTCTCTCCATGATGTAATTGATCCGTGTCCATCGCCAAATTTGACAGAAAAAAACCACCGATAAATCAAACAAAATGAAACAAATAAAAAATAAAAATACTGCATTCCCGTATTTTCTCCCCAGTGGCTGGCTATCTGTCTGTTTCTCTGTGTGTCTGTCCCCTCACCAATGTTTGGAAGCAGCACGGGATCGCTCAAGCCAAAGTACGGCGCCAGAAAAGGACCGTTGCCCTTCTTTTCAGGCAATGGCCGCGTGTATCTCCACTCCAAAAAACAGTTGGCAGTTGTGGCGCTCTTAACAATGGCCATCCTCTACTTCTTGAACCCGCTAGCCGCGTTGGGGCTCGGCTCCATCTTCTCCCGGAGAACTGTCCCTACGTACACTCGGGGCCATCCCTTGACATCTAATGAAATCGTCGAGGTCGACACCAAGTACATCTATCCACCCATTGAACACGCGCAGTTGTTGCGTGAGTTGACCATGAAGGAATTGGTTAAGGAAAACCGCTTCAGAGACGCAGACTTCCCCGACATCGAGCGGTACGAGATCTTCTCCTTAAACGAGGACGACGACCAGGATCCTATCGTCCAAAAGTTGAAGGAAGAAGAAGAGAACCAGTTGTCCGAATTGGTCAAGGCCAAGAACTACTTCAAGAATCAGGACAAAATCGTGTACAAGGGGAAAGGTGGTTCTTACCCAGAAGTGGTGATAGTCACTTCCATCAACTTTGACAAGTACTCAATGGAAGCCTTGGCTCATATAGTCCAGAACAGAGTTGACTATGCCCATGCTCACGGATACGGTATCTACGTCAGATGGGCCCAGGAGTTCTTACCTGCTTTGAACTCCTTTAGTTACATGCAGATAGAGGAGAAGGCCAAATGGACCCGTTTGTTCGCCACTAGAGCGGCTATGTTTGCTTTCCCTAAGGCAAAGTGGTTCTGGTACTTGGACGAAGACGCATTGATCATGAACTCCTCCGTTGATCTTCTTGACTCAGTGTTGCTGACTCATGCATTGAACTCGCATTTGTTACGAGAACAGCCCATCATTCCCCCGAGCGGAATCATCAAAACCTACAAGAACACCAGGGCTGACTCCATCAGATTGATCTTGACTCAGTCCCCTTCTAAGGTTGAAACCACCTCCTTTATCGTTAAGAACGACGATGTCGGAAAGTCCCTCATTCAGGGCTGGTGCGATAAGTTGTTTGTGTCCTACTCCAACTTCCCATTTGGCCCCGATTCCGCTATCACTCACATCTTGCAATGGCACCCTTACTTTTTAAGCAAAACTGCAATTGTGCCTACCAATTTATTTGCTTCCATTCACCCAGAAACAGAAGTGCCTATCCCAGCAGATGGAAAGAGAACTGACTTTATGCTGTACCAGGAGGGCGACTTTGTTGCCTCATGGTGGGGTTGTCAGAAGGTCGAGTGTGAAAAGACTTTGAACAAGTACTACGCAAAGGTTGCTGGTGCCAAGTCCTAATAATCAAGTAGAGTATACCTCCTTGGTGTAATTTAGTACACCAAATAATTGTAGAGTAATCATATAAATTCTGAATTGTTTCAAAAAAAAGAAGAATAAAATTAATAGTAATAAATAAATCTGGCTTAACATAATCACCCACTTGTGTCAAAAACAGTCCAATGATAGTCGTTTTATTCTTTCCATTAATTCAAAAGATGAGTCTGCATTCTCAGAGTCTTTGATTCTCCTTATCGATTCCCAGATCTCTATTGCAGTCTGCATCTTTTGTCTGGTGGACTCTTCTTCGGTGTTAACTGTTGGTATGATCTCCCCTATGCGAAGAAATGTGCAAAAGTAGCAGAGCTCCCTGAACGATGAATGCTCACTGTAAGGAAGAGTATAAATACGATAATGAGGATCAGATCGTTTCCTTTTCCCGTTATTACCAATTCCAACGGGGACAGCTTGTGGCAAAATATCCTTCAAAAATGTATAAGGAGGGTCTTCCATCATCGATTTAATCATTTGATCCATATCAATTGTCTTATCCGATTTCACATAGATGTTCTTCTTGAAAGTCCAACCCGAAGGCTTCAAGCCCACACATTTTTCAAAGTGCTCAAAATACTTGTTATGATGGAAATAATTGGCCATCTCTTCAACAGACGATACTATATTCATAGGAACTAAATGGACCATGCATTCAGATTCACCATCACAAGTACCAGTATCATCAGTCGTGATTTTCTGGTTAAGATAATCATCATCAAAAGATTTAATTATTTCCAACTTCTCCCTTCTGCCATGGATGCACAGCACATAAATCGAGCATTTAAGCCTCTTCAGCAACGCAATTGCAACTCTTTCTTTCCCTATTAAATATGTACCCACCAAGATCAAAAATTTCTTCTTTCTCCTGACCCTCCTGACAATAAAATCGGTTATTCGAGACTGTGTGAGGGAACCAAACCAATAGGAAAAGCTTGACTGATTCAGTAATAGTTCGTCAAACATGTCAGAAACGGCCATACACACATTTTCCTGTTTGGGAAACGAATAGTCAGGATCCAAATACGTTGTATCGAGATATACCTTATCTATTAGCCGTTGACGCTCTTCCAGGTTAATACTAAATGGGTGTAGAAGTGGGTGTTTAAGAATTTCTCGACAAACACGAAAATCACCACAATGTAGAATTCGGAAGTCTTTCAGTCCCAGTAATGGTATCGATTCCATTAGGAATATAGCCGCCCCAGGACAATGATTCGCAGTAATAGGTGTGACATACAAGCCAGGCTCTCGTTCACCAGAAACATGGCACTCAAACAGTTCGCTCTTTCCTTCTTCGTCTTCATCATATGACTTCACAAGATACCGAGTATCCATTTCTAAAACTTGGATAAACTTATGGTCGATTCCAAATTTAAGGGATAAGAGTCTGGCAGTAATTGGTGTACAGAAAATAATCTTCTTAAACATAGCATCGTTGGAGAAGTCTGTTTCATCAGCATCAAAAACCCGTTGAAAGCACCAATTACGAGAAATACCTCCGTAGTGGTCAGAATGAAAATGGGTTAGAAAATACTTGTCTATAGTATCATGCACAGAATAACTGAACGCATCCACAGCAACCTGGTAAGTCTGAGTTGGCAGTTTTGGGAACGTTAATATCTTCAACTGCGGGATTGGCCGTTTTCCTGACTTCTGCTGTAAAATCTTTGTAGGTATTTTAGCTGTTCTTGGTTCAGTAACAATGACCACATTTGCATTGACATAACGATCTCGGTTTAACTTGGTTCTTTTGCCCTCGTTTTTAGCCGCCAACAGCTCCAAACGTACTGATTTTGTCTCCTTCTCCTTAACAATAGTCTCAGAATTTACAACCAACTGTTGGGTTGTACCATCCTCTTTTATTTCTTTGATGGCAAATTCTGACATACAGCTTTCCACATGACGGACTCGGGTCTCCAACGCCATTGCATCTAATGAAAGTTCACAAATGGGACACGTCACAGACTCATCAATATTGATATCAATTACATCGTTTTCGACTTGTTCAGAATCGGTTGTACAAGATTCCACCTCCAAATCGTCTGCGGTTAAGTCTATAACTTCGGAGTACCTCAGTTTCCTAAGCAAGTCTAAAACATTACCCTGACGTTTCGTACAAGAACTGGCAGAACGGGAGAGTCTCGGCGGCATTGTCGAGTATCATATGTTGATATTGATAGGCTTTATGTATGCATTTCAATTGATAGTTTTTAATCCAGAGATAAGGATTAGGCTTCTAATGATTTGAATTGAAATAGATCTTTTTATTTTCGCAGCGGCAAATACATCACCAAAAGAGTCTTTGAATATATCACTTTGAGATGAACCTGGATGGTCTTAGTATCTTACCACGATTGAGTACAATAAAGAGCAGTAGTATGCAACAGTAGTACCGTGAATATTGGTCTATTTTACTGTGATAAAACAAATACTCCTGATCAGCCGTTAGGAGGAATACGCGCATAATTAATTGCAAAGTTCAATTGACTTTTCTTGTTCATTGTTACAACATCAAGTTCCCTTCCATGACATGGGTCTCCTAAGCATCATACGCAAACAGAAGGAGAAAGATAGAGAGATCCGAGTGTTGATCCTTGGGTTGGACAATGCGGGTAAAACCACCATAGTCAAGAATATTCTAGGAATAGATAGCTCTGGCATTTCGCCCACTATGGGATTTCAGATAGACACGTTGGTATATGATGGGTTCACGCTTAATTTTTGGGACATAGGAGGTCAGACAAGTCTCAGAGGCTTTTGGGGAAACTACTTTGACCAAACAGATGTGGTGATATGGGTGGTTGATGGGATGAGCTTAGAGAGACTAAATGAGTCCCATGAGGAGCTCATGAGCAAGGTCATTATTCAGGATCGTCTAACGGGAATTAGCCTAGCAGTTGTGGTCAATAAGATGGACGGCATTCCTGAATCAGAATTGGATCTAGTAAAGACAAAAGTTGTAAATGGCCTCCAATTGGGAGAGATGGTCAATAGAGATATATGGAGTGTGTTTCTCGTTAGTGGACAGACGGGTTCTGGCTTAGAGGAAATGCTCCAATGGATAGTGAAACGGGGATCGGTGAAAAGCAACATATAGCATGATCCGGTAACTCATGATAGTCTTAGGTTATGAAAGTGCAGTACATATACTCCATATACTCCATATTAGAACTTTCATTGAGCCATAGAGACAACAATACTGTCAGTATTTAAATTGGCACACTATGCTGGAGTTCAGGAGTGCAAAACAGAATGGTTGTGGAGGTGAGTCTAAAGATAAAATAACATCTAAAACAAAGACAGTCTCCAATCTACAAAAGACTGTCCCGAATCTGCTATAGCCGTTCATTGTAAAACATCATACAATAACACATTTGTTTAAGTACAAAGGGATGTGTATTAATTAACAATTAGACATTGATCTTTTAAGCCATCGGGTCTCTCCTGTCGTAAATCCTAATACATTTTCGTTCCTTCGTAGAATTCCACCTTCCAGAAATACTGTAGATATTACATATTTCATTGGTCTTTCAAAATCGTTCCAAACTCCTTTGTTCCTGTAACAGTGTGCAACCAGGTCTTTTTTAGCTGTTTTATGCCACAACAGCTTTACCCTCTTACATTTTCTAGTGGTCTGCCAATTCTGGCTTCTAGCTTCTGTCTTCCTCTTTTGTCCTCCATAGAAGACTTGCCTAAGCCGACAATTAGTCCTTTCTGTAGCCATTAAGGATCACAATCACGGTTTGGGAGAATCGCGATTGTACGCGTCCGCCGTTAATTTGCTTAATCGAGAAGGCTAATTACCAGCATCGTCGATGGGCTCGGAAATGTAGTTGGTGATAGTTGGAAACTTGGAAACTTGGAAACTTGTATGGGTAAATTGAAATTTGACCAAATCCTTATTGGGAACTCGTTCTCTCTCTTTCTTCGACACAGTCTTTTAGACTCTGCTATATTGCCATACAACACATTCGCTGTAGTACGTGGTGTTCAATACTGTAACACGAGTTAGTACTGGTGAGTTTGTGTTTCTGGTCTCCAGTTCCTGTTCCACCGCTTGGATAATTACCAAGTAGCCCTAATCTTACTTACGTTAGAAGGCTCCATTGACTGCATCTGGGAGAATATCACAATGGATTCCCCTGATATTCTCAAGCAGGTGGTCTTCACCTTGATGGAGGCAGAATCGGAGTATGCCAACTCGGTGGTCGAAATGATGGCCACAATCCAGCCCAAACGTGGGTGCTCTCTTTCCTCGGTTCTTCGAGGTTTAGCAATGAAAAACAAGAAGTTGACTGCTTTACTTGAAAAGTACGCCGAAGACTGTGAATCAGATTTAACGGATACCATTGACACCTTTAAGGTGTTTGTTAATAATTATGTTCTTTGGTTGGATGCAGATTATATAACACTTTTGCGCAATTATTCCCTGGCGCTTTTCCAACTGGACCAACCCCTTAACAACGAGTTGTTTGCATCTCCAATTCGCAATTGCAGAAACTATATCAGCTTCCTGGAAAAGTGTTCTGAAATCTTGAGGAACCCCTTTGTAGTGGAGAGCATCTGTCAAAAGAAATGCGAGCTCGAGGATATACTCTCCGGATTTGAAAAGGAGTATGAGACCCAACTCTTCAGCAAGATCAGCTTTGAAAACGTACAAAGTTATGGTGTGGGGTCTTATGCCCTTGATAAGGTTTCCAGTTTCTTCTCTTTGGAAAACATTGTTGAAAGAAGTGGCAACGATAAGTTCTATTTGACCCACAATAAGAAGCAGGTATCCTGTGAATTAGTATTATTAGACTTCACTAACTTGGGTCTGAATAGTTACAATGCATTGGCCGTTTTAGAAGTGCCTACAAAACATGAGGAACCACGCTCTCTCATTTTCCCTCCATTCAGACTAAATGAATTATCTGCTCGATTGTCCAATCATAAGATTATCTTGAAACCGATTGATTTTGTCTCCGTTTATGACTCTCCAGGGTTAAATCTGAACGCCAGCGAATTGATTGTTGAGTCGATTGAATCCAAAACCTTGATCGCGTGGTTCAAGAAGTTGTCTAACATTTTCCCTGTCGATAGAAGCTCGTCCCCTGCAAGAGAGAAGTTGATCACTTCTGCAAATTCAAGTCCTGTTAAAATGTCTGGGTTAGGAATAAATGTTCTAACTGACGCCAATACTGACGAGGAAATCAGCGATTTCGGATCACCTTCCATTATCAAGTCAAACAAATCTTTCTCTGAGGAGCAATCCACTACATCGCCTCTCTCACAATTGCAACAGAAGTTTGAAAAGAATACACTAGGAACAACTACATTTGGATCGATCTCAGATTTGCAACCACCTATGTTGTTCTCCCAAGCCCCTCGTTCAAATTCATTTTCGAGTTCTTCGTTGCATTCCATTGATTCTACACCAAGCCAGAATGAACGGGCAAATTCAATTATGGCAAAGACCTTATCGCATAATGCTTTATCCCAGCTGAAATCATTGATCCAGTCAGTTAATAAACTTACTCTTGATGAGGAAGAGGTATCATTAAGACATCATTCCGCTGTTGCTGATATTGAGTATACCTCACCAGAAGCACATTCCACTAGTGCAAATGATCCAATAACTCCCAATTTGAAGAAAGAACCTACTAACAGTATTTTCCTGCAACCTCTTGCTTCTAACAACACTAGATTTGCTTCAGTTCCCGACTTGACCAAGAGTGGATCAAAGCTTTACAAACTATATGATGGATCGGAGATTGATATTTCTAACTTCGGGAAGAGTCATGTTCCTTCGTTTGCTTCTCTAAGTATGGCCGATTTGTCTAATATTCCTAAAGATGTACCAACCAAAAGGAAGTCCATATTCAGCATATTTTCCAAGAGATCTAAGGATCAAAATAAGTCAACTCTCAAAAACATTCAACAAGTTAAACCTGACACTATTAATGAAACAACCAAAGCTCAATTGACTCAACAAATTATCGAGGAGAAGAAGGGAAGCAAGAATGAGAATGCTCCTTCACCTATTAGGTCTGACACAATTTCTTCAGACTCAAATAATGGAAAGGGATACAGCTTACCATCTCCATTCGCGATACCTAACTCTGACTCCATGTACTTCGTGAAGTCAAGGGTGGGTTCTAGCGCCAGCTTGGCTAATGATGCGACATCGCCGGGCGGTGAAGGCACGGATTTGCACATCACGCAAGGATTAAAGGATCTCATCAATGATTCCGAAGATTTCTATGTCTCGCCAACTTCGCATGATATAAGGGTCTCACGTTGGAGACCTAAGACAGCCCAATGGGTGATGCTTTCAACTGATAATAGCAAATTGTGGCTCAAGCTTTCAATCAACTATGCGTTGAGCAAATGCTGGATTTTAGTTTTCAGAGAAGTAATTGAAGTGGATGCTTTAGAGCGGGATGAAGAAGTAGTAGACAAGCCCATTCTATTATTGGAAGTGGATGATCAGACAGTGTTAAGAAGATCCGGTGCCGTAGATTTACAAGTGCAAACACTTAATCCTATTATTGATGAGCGGATGCTGGTCATTATCAGAAGTAAGAGTGGATCTTTTGTTGATGAGCTTCATGGTATGTTGAACCAAGCTGTATCTGAAATTTCGGGTAAGTTTAAAGGATCAGCTACAAGAAGTATGATAGGTTCTCGAATGTCATCCAAATCTACTTTGTCCTCAATGGCAGATATGGGACTAACCAGCAATTCGACGACATTAACTAGTATCAATTCAAACTTGCTTGACAGAGATACCAAAACTAAGGCATTGTCACCTTATTGTGAAAACACATCGATACTGGTTGATCAGATTGATAACTTCGACATCATTAACAAACCAACTAATAATAAGTTAATTTTGTTAAATGAGATGCCTATCAGGTTGCAGAAGCAGTTGGAGTCATATGAAAGTATCAATAATCCCTCAACTTGGCAGATCATCTCCATGTATTCTTTGACCATCTTTTTGGTCTCAGACACTCAGACTAATACCGACTATTTCAATTTGGTTTTGAAGAACCTGTCGGGAGACAACAAACCCGATTTCAGCTGGTTGATCGAATGCTCCAACATTTGGAACCGATTCGAACGTCTTGGAAAAGCTGGCTTGTTGGTGAACACATCTGCCAAAGAGTATTATATGTTGGAGTGCAAGGGGAAGAAGCAGTTCAAGGCCTTGTTGGAAACATTTTAATACTTTTCGTTGTTACCCCCTAATGTATTAATTGTTTGTTTGTTTGTTTGCTTATTTATTTCACGTTCATACGTTACTGTTTTATCTAATTGCATAATGATTATTTTCTTCATTCTGGCTGTACTAGATTGTGAAATTTGATGTTGTAGTATGCCATTTATAGTCTTCCATAGGCTTGTCTACACACATTTGTGCGTCCTAGAACAATCACCTATTGAGGCATGTGCTATGCACAAGCTTATTGATTTAGAATTTTTGCAGCCATAGAAACATAGTTGATATTTCAGTTCGAAATGCAACGGCCATCAAATAGAATTCTTCTTGAGCAATAACAAGTGCAAATACGCTTCTTATTGGTGTATCTGTTTTAAAAAGTAGTCCCATTTAAGATTGATTGTGGATAGTCGTTAATAGTCTATGGTCTTGTTAGTAGAGTTAATAATCTGTTGGTGTATACATATATATACAGAAACGGGTGGTATATAGAAATGGGTCGCTGACCAGTCATAAATGCAAATTGAGTGAGATATTTGATGTACAGCTTACCTCTCACAGAAACTTCATACAATTAAATTATCAGTCCACCAACATAAGATCATTGATTTCTTCATTCAAGCTTCCATACTTCAATTCATTTGAAATTTCCCATTCGAGTAGTCAACGGCCATGCTATGTATTACGCCAGATAAGTGTCATAAGAGCCTTGATTGCCAGTATTGCTTTTTCAGAACATTCGATCAAGTAGTCATTTTATTGCATTGAATATATTGTTCACTAGAACCGGGCAATTATTTGGACAGGCTGGTAAAAGTCTTTAGGTTGGAAGAGTGATTATATGGGAAAATAAGACTACATTCAATTTTGCAAGATTTCTTCCTAACGTATCCCATTCTCCTTCTGAATCAAGTTCTTAACTATATACAAATTCAAGACGCGGGATTGGGGCCACCCACCATAACTCTTTTGGTAGACCATGGATTACTCGTCTTTTTTGGGTCCCCATTTCAAGCCCAAGAAACCATTGTTCCCTGACAATGTATTAATGACAGCCTTTGGCTTGATAAACTTTGGAGGAATGATGTATACTCTCTTAGGCTTTGTATTAGGAGAATGGAGATCCAAAGCGATGTACGAAAACTCGGTACTCCAGAATGAAGAGTCTACTTGCTCCAAGAGAACCGTCCCGTGAACACCACTATCGGACTCAACATGGAATTTCATTGTCAAATATTCTTTACCATCTTTACCAATGTGTCTGCTGCTTTGAACAGGTCTGTTTCTGACCCATCTGTCGCCGGCCACTTCACCGTATGCCTTGAGTCTATCACCCTTCTTGAAGTTCAAAACTTGTTGAGCTTCTTCGTTTTCCTCAACCAACTTAACAGCCTTGTTAAATGTACGAGTATCACCTGAAGGGAAGAAAAGTTCGCTGATAATCAAATAGAGAACTATCACAGCGACACCAGCTGCACCCAAGACGATAAGAGTCGAGGCGGAAAAAGTTATGGCTCTGGAAATCTTGTTCAAAATGGCCTTCCCCTTGGCGTTTTTATCGGTTGATGTAGGGGGTGGGGGAGGAGGTGGTGCAGTTTTGGTAGAATACCATCTGGGTCTCATGGGAATAGTCGTACTGATGCGGAATGCATTGGGAATAGATCTGAATTGAGTTGAAACAGAGGATGAACTCACAAACGAGCGAGATAATAGAATAGCTGATGGTTTTATCCATACGGATTGACTTGTCGTATACCCCACAAGGGCGTTCCAGTTGGTGATTGGTTTCAACATCCTTTGGTGGAGTAATAATTAAGACCTTGATTAATTCTGGAGTCGAAAATTTTTTCTAGACAAAAGTGACTACCCCACAATTGTTGCGAATTCTATCGTATACAATTACTTCTGGGAATACTACGAAGGTGACATAGCTACTCCTACATTTGTTCAGCGACAGTCATAGGTTAACTCTTTCGGCCTATTCAGTAGAATACAAAAAACAATTGACCCAGACTTAGATCTCTTAGCTGTGGTTACGTTAAGTCACGTCACTTCGCACTTCGTATTCAGGATTGAAATCTATATTCCTATTTATAACGAAGCGACCGCAATTTTACTTTTAGGTCTTAATAAATCAATGGCATCATTACATTGCTAGGACATGTCGGCAATACATTGACATTAGTTCTAAAGGTTATTAACAACTGGTTTAATATTTGTGAAAAATATTAGCAAAAAAGAAAGCTCTCGGCGGGACTCGAACCCGCAACCCTTACTGCCGGAAAGTAAAACCCTACCATTGGGCCACGAGGGCTAGTACGTTTGAAGTTTGCTTTATTTCATATATGTTGTTCAATTTTACTATTTTGATCGGGCACGACCAAAAAGTCGAATTCAAACCGACCAGGAGTTTTCCCCTGTATTAAAAGCCAAAGGCGCTAGGCTGTTGTCCTTGAGGATTTTCGTTACTGACGACGTGTCTGGATCAATCATGGCTGCCCTTCTTGTAGAGTTATCGCGGACCATTGTATGGTTTCTAGTTTCCTTCTTTCTGTGAGTTCCTGCATGGTATATAGCTGCCTTTCATCTTCTCACTGGGTGTGTAACCTAATGAGTTGTAGGAGACGTTGACCGAAGAGTTTATAGGTGCCAGGGAGATCGAGTCAAAGTAATCAGGATTTTATAAAGCTAATTTGTAGAACGTTGTAACTTGTTTACAATATTTAAAGTTCATGGTTTTTGCTTGGATATGATTATTCTTTAAAGGAACGAAAAATTAGAAGTTTATAGCATTTATATAATATTTTTTTGGAAAATGTTTGGTTTATCATTGGATTATTCTTAAAAGGTTCATTATTTATTCTTTCCTCATATTTACTGATTACGACCTCTAAGTAGATCCTCTTTAGAATATAAACCTCGCAATTGAAGAATTTATAGATAAGGGCCTTTCAGATACTGCGTTCTCTGCTGTTGTACTCGGACTTGTTGTCCCATTAATAAATGAATTCTATGGGTTTAGTTACCCTCCGAATGAAAAGACGACTGATGGGTTTCTTCGACAATCACATAGACGATCATTTTCAAAGATGATGACAGCTGATAAGACAACTGATAATGGAGAGCACCATTATTTTCAAAAAATTCCTTTCCAATCCATTTTAAAGCAATTTCATGGAAGTACTGCGAGGAATGATCTTACAGCACAAAAGGATCACTACCTAATGAGTATATTACTGAATTGGAATATCTAATCATGTATATAATGGCGGCAATTACAAACCCTGAAAGCATTTCACATTTGCACCTACATGATAGCAGCATCCACCAGAGCAGACAAGCAATAAAGCACTAGTTTCACTTGCCTCGTAACATTACAGAAGAAATTAAAATAAGCAAGTAGTTAAATCTGTGTGTTACGAAAATTGGTACAATCTTGTACCACAGTCGCCCATAATAAGCACCCCCCTCCCTCCATGGACCATAAAAAGTGAAATCAATCCTTACATTCTCCAATGGTCTTCTGAAGCACTATTGCAAAATTTCCAGATATGTTTAACTATCCCGATTAGGTGATATATGGAAATTATCAACACTAGCACATTTTATCGCAAGTGGTAAAACTCAATTTTAAGGTCACTTCAAGTGAAGTGTCAGTTAAGGCTGAGATACCTACACGGGAGATGCCTTAAAGGGACTCAAGCATTTAATGTTAAAATTTTGTTGCATCCCACCAAGGGAAAGATATGAGCAAGTAAATTTGCCTTATGATGATCTACTAAAAGTTGTGTACAACAAGTTCAGCTAGAACATAGCAAGATTATGTTCATTGTTGCTGCAGGGGAACAGAACGAATCGAATGTCCGCAACAAATGCAGCTCCCAGCTGCATGGATACCTCGCACTAATGAGGCTTTGGGTGCAAAAAACTCCGAGGAGCTCGTACAAGGTGTTTGAATCGCAGATGAGTGAGAGTCCTAGCACAATGTAGTTTATGTTTCTAAATATACATGTAGGGACTGAATTAGTCGGTCTTTCTGCCACTGGGTTTAACAAAAGAACAAAGGGAGTGATAGAGACCAATTCTTTTAGGTCTTCCATAGACCTGAACCAAGCGGATTAACCGTATGGTAATCTACCTGCTACATTTTATCCTCGCACTATGCAGGCCCACTTCTCTCTATTCTATAATGTCTATATATTCGTCCTCAGGGTATACAAGGGACCACTTACGCCCTCAGATGGTATGTGGTTGCTTTTATCCTCAGAGATATTAAGGTACATCAGTACCCTAAGTTTACTAATACATTTCGCATAACATTATCGTCAATTTAAGGATATTCCGAACCTGACAAATACTATTTTTTTGGAATTTTTAAACATACTATTTCTTCCCGAATCAAAAGCCAGGATAGTTTTAATATGGGCCCAGGGCTTTAACCTTAATAGCCTTCTTTGTGATAATCGAACCCATGATTCTTCTTTCTGACCCTCGAGACAGCCACACATTCCAATATGTAATGCACGGAACCTAAACATACCTCCAATTCAATTTCATTCACTTTTGTGAGTTAACTGATGTGACATTTTATATTGCTACAGGTAGCGGCAGAAGAAGTTCGATAAGTGGCCCTGCAGTGGTCAGTCTGAGGCCATCACCAACATTTCTACTGTCATTCACACAGTGACAGAGAACTTATTGCTCGAGTTCTTTGTGGCATTCTCGTATATTTTGTCTCTTGAAATACAAGAAGTCCACAACGTTAAGTATTCAATTTATTTGATGTTGATTCCGTCAGTGTTTTGCATGTATTTAATAGACTAATGAATTGATAATTGTGTTATTATAAAGGATAATATTTGGATTCAAGAATTGCATTATTATTTGGCCATGGCAATTTTTACTTTTTTTGGGAGCATACGTCATATTTTCATAAGAACATTGTATTGCAAAAGTAATAGTATTGAGGGTTTCTGAAGTGGATAGCAACGTTAAACATCAATTACAGCAATTTTATGAACGTAAAATAGAAGGAGAAAGCTATTTACTTGTTTACTTCTACTATGTGTAAAGAGTTGGCTAAATCAGTAGTGGTTACCCGGAATTGAATTTCCATTTGGTTTTCTCATTTACGCAGCTTCTCTTGATTGAACCTTTCACATTAGACATAGCTACACTTAAAACATTAGAGAAAAGAAGATAACATACTAGAAGTTGGAACTACCAATGCCAACTCTCTATGCTGATACCCAATAGTTAGACACGTAAACGTTCCATTTCATGACAAGGGTTGAACCCTATACCATCACGTGCAGTGACTGCGAAAACCAAGAGTGAGAAATCTCCTCAAATGCTATTTTCGCGACACTTGTGGTAAATTGTCGCTTACTTTCGCATAGGACATCCGGGTAATCTAGCTACCAATGAAGCGTGTATACACCGAAACGCTGAGTCTGCACATTGTCATCCTTCTCTTCCAAGTACCAAATTTTCACTAAAAGTTTTCATTGCCTTAGGTGAAAACTTTTGTTTTAACCGTTTTTGAAGGAGAGGTATCTACCGTCGACAGCATAATTATCGTTCACAATGGCCAAGATCAGCAAAGGTATGCAGAAATACAATTGAAAACAAGAGAGAGAATACGAGAAATAGCGCACTAGCATACATGAGAGTACATTCGAACCTATTCTTAAATGAAAATTTATCCCAGATTCCATAGAAAACGAGATCCGAATACTATTTCTATTTGAATAGCAAACATTACGGGTTTGAAGTAATCGAGACGAATTTGTACAGAATACGGTGCAAAATATTTGAAGTGTTAAGATTGTTAGGACTTTAAGATCCTATCTTGAGATGACCTTTTATTTTTGAAGTGAAAGGTGATCAACTCCCACCAATAATATCACCTAAGAGGATTGATTAAAACAAAAATGCCATCACCAGTTTATGTGAGATGAGGTACTATGACCTAATGTATCTGCAAAGTGGCATCCCTCGTATCTAACGTTAGAATTCCAGCTTTGATATACTAACAACATCTAGACGTTTCTGCTTCTCGTTCTAAGTCCAGAAAGGCTTACTTCACTGCTACTTCTATTGAAAGAAGAGCTTTGTTGTCCGCTCCTTTGTCCAAGGAGTTGAGAGCTCAATACGGTGTCAAGGCCTTGCCCATCAGAAAGGAAGATGAGGTTTTGGTTGTCAGAGGTTCCAAGAAGGGTTCCGAAGGCAAGATCAACTCTGTCTACAGATTGAAGTTCGCCGTCCAAGTTGACAAGTTGCAAAAGGAAAAGTCCAACGGTTCTTCCATCCCTATCAACATTCACCCATCCAAGGTTGTCATCACCAAGTTGCACTTGGACAAGGACAGAAAGGCCTTGATTGAAAGAAAGGGTGGTAAGCTCGAGTAAACTATTTCATATTTTATATCTGTATAATATGAATGTATTTTAATGGTTGCGTAATTGTGAGTGTAGTTGAAGTTCTTTGCCCATGAAAGAGAACATTTGAAGTATAAAATATTGCCATAAAACGGTAGAACATGTGGAAACGGCTGTAATTGAAGATTCGCAGTATTCATGGCTGTATTAGAAGCTTATTAGAAGGGTTGAAATATTTATATTCTGAAATAATCACTGTCTTATTATTAAGTGCAATATAAGTTGGAGGAGCACGGTAGAAACAACCAATACATCTGTGGATGCAGAGATCATCATCATGTACGATTCCCCGTTCCTACAAGATGTTGGTGCGTTGATTCTCATCTTAATGACAGACAAGAAGTTCTCTGCTTTGATAGGTCACACCGTTACGTAGTAAATGTACTGTTAAACAAAGTCGCTTGTTCCACATACTGAACATCCCACCTACAGTACATCCACCACATATTTTTTTGTCCTATTATTATACACGTTAGTTGGACCAATTTATCTAGTGCACTGCGCTATACTGTGGACTAAACTATATTCTGATAGAATACAGTCGAATACACTGACCTCATACAGATCTATACCACTCTACGAAATTCACTAGCATCATAATATCTATTATTATATTATTATATTATCATACAATATCATACTCAATAATTCTCTCTTGTACTATATACTTCTCCGATCTACTGCAAGACTCATCCGCGAAATGCCGTGCAGTCGTGTGCGTTTCCGAAAAACCTAATTGGTGAAGTTTCCGAGATATGGGGAAAAGTTGGGGATAAACCCTATTGGGTCGCCAACGAAGACGGGGTTGCTTTGTATATGAATAAGCGGCAATACCTCCAACATTGAAGATCGGGATCCCCTTAGGCTACAGGAAAATCTTTGTGTGAAAAGCTACTTGACCCAGTAGTTAAATTAGCCTGGTACTGATCCAGCAGCAGATACAACAAATTAAGAATATTTGTACTCTGGATAATTATACTATCAATAGGTTGTCCTACAAATACAACTCCTAAAAATTACGTTTAGGCTTTTTGCTGCAACACTGTTCATATTACAACTGTTAATATAACGTTTAAATCCGCTGCTAATACCACTTGTTAATGTCGGCCATAGAATCAGACTCTGAACAAGCAGAGATCGAACTCTTCAACGGGTTTGGTTCCGATTCCTTGGAAGAGACGCCAATGCCCCACGGAAGAAGAACTACTAAAAGATGGTCTTTCCACAATCACGGTAAGCCAGTTTTGGTCGACAAGCCCGGGTGCAACACCAAACGGAGACTTAGCGACATCGACATGGTGCACAAGGAAATAGACCCCTTCCACATCAGCCCTGCGCAATTGTACTCGACTGAGTCCGGAAGGTTATTCCATGCTGGGAAGATTTGCATTGTGTTGTGTGGATTACCAGGACGGGGTAAGACTCATTTGGCGGTATCGTTGACTCGTTACTTGCGGTGGTTAGGAGTTAAAACCCACCTGTTTCATTTAGGGAACTACCGTAGAGCTAAAGCAGAGGCCGATTTGGATTTTGAATTATTTATGCCTCGGGTCGAAGATAACTCATTCAGACAGAAAATCGTTGGCGAGTGCATCAATGATATCTTGCACTTCTTCGAAAACGATAGGGGACAAGTGGCAATCTACGACGCTGTCAATGCTTTACCAGAACACCGGTTGGAGTTGAACGAAAAATTTTCCCAGTTGAATATCCAGGCTTTGTTCATAGAGAGTTTGGTTACCGAGGACCGGATCATCTCGAAGAACATTGAACAGGCAGCTCGTTCTTCTCCAGATTACAAGAATTGGGACTATGCCAAAGCGTACAAGGACTACAGCGATCGGATTAAAGTGTTGACTCCATATTACTTGGAGATGGGAGATTCGGAAGATAAGTTGAGCTACATCAAGTTTATTAATTTTGGAGAACGCATTGAATTACACAATTCCAATTATGGTTATTTGATCCAGAAGGTTGTGTTTTATTTAATGAACTCAAGAATCAAATCAGGGTCTGTCTTTTTTGCTCGGTGCTACAAGAATGAATTAGACTTTAGTTTCGACCCACCATTGGATTCGGAAGGTGATAAGTATGCCAAAAACTTGACCCAAACTATTCTTGAATACATGAAAAAGGAGGGCAAGCCATTGTCGTTGTTGCGCGATCGTAAAGATAAAGAAGCATTGGGATTGGACCAGAGACATCCCACGGCCGGTGTAGATGGAACAAGTCATGATTCGTTTGTGGTTTGGACATCTGTGAAACAGAGAACGGTTCAAACCACAAAATACTTGGCTCAGTACACCAACAATATTAGACACCGGATCCAATTGTCACAGAAGAATCCAGGGGCTGTATTCAACATGACAGAAGAAGAGATCCAAGCGCAGTTCCCCACAGATTACGAACATTTCCTCAAAGATCCATACCACCATCGGTTTTCGAGAGCTGAGTCATACCATGATTTGGCAATTAAGATTGAGCCCTTGATTTTGGAGATGGAGCGTATGAGTGGTGACATTCTTATCATAGCGGATGAAACGGTGCTCCGGGTCTTTTATGGGTATTTGATGTCTTGTAACTGCTATGACATTCCGTCGTTGAACTTTGCCACCGATGAGATAATCGAGATCAAGTTCAATGCCTATTACAACTCGGCCAAGGTGATTCCAATCAAGGACTTCAGTGGGGGGAAGTCTGAAAGCTGAATGGCTTGATTTATTTATGTATGCTAGGTAGAATGCTTAACTGGATGGAACAGGTGCTCAATATATTATATTATATATTATTAAATTATATTATATTATATTATTATTATATTCATTTATGTTAGAAAAGGTAACATGGATAATTTACTGAGAAATGTAGCTTAAACACATAATCTCATTTACAGACAAATGACTTCCTAAATGAATATGCCATGAATATGAAAGACATCGTATTATACTAACACTGTATTGTGCCAATTATTATTAAACATAGAAAGTATACAATGACAGCTACTCTTAAATGGACTGTAACTGACTTTAAATCGCATATGGTGCTGACAACACCAATCTCCTTGACGATCCCCAATTTATCAAGTGGTTAAACTAGAATATATATGCTTTCCGATACTTATGCACATTAAGTATACTTATTAACGTTAAATATCAACTTTCTGCTACGAATACACTTAACTCACTTTACTACTACTCAGTTACTACTACATATTTACTTCTGCTGGTTTTACTACTTGTAATAATGTAGTTCTGTTTGAACTTCGCATCTGGAATTTCTATACAATCCATACAAAATCAATCCATACAGATCCACCAAACGCTCTGTTCTTCTACTCCTTCCATATCCATATTCAGCTACGGCTACATATACTCATTACATCACATCCCTGCACTATGAGCGACGAGTTGGTGCCGACAGCAGTTTACCAGAGCAAAGGGGAAACGGTTCATTTGACTCCCGGAGACGGGCCGCATTCCACAGATGGTGTTACACAGCAGATATCGGAAGTGGTGGTTAAGGCCGGAGGAATCGACAGAGATAAGCCCAGCGAACATAGTGATACACGGTTGGGTCACTTGAGAGCACGATTGACCACTTTGCACGATGAGATCAATGTATTTTTGACCGCCAGGATGAAAGCTGCCGCAGAACCAGCTAATGATGACGTTGAGCGCCGAGTACTTGATGGAGATGACGATGAGAACGAAGAGGAGTAGGGGAAGAAGAGAAGTAGGGGACGAAGAGGAGAAGGGTCTTTAAAGAAACAGTATACAATGAATTATAGGCAACACATCGAACATGTAGAGAATGATTCAGAATAACGAACGATCACATTATTGAATAAACTACACCCATAATTCTGAAGACGAACAAACGTTATTGTTATGGGGTGTACACTATAAGTATTAAAAAAGTGGACTAAATCATTACATGTTGTATATCATATCATATCATTTCATATCATATATTAAATTACATCACTCTATGGTACTCCGACTCACAGAACAATTCCCTACTGTATTCTATTCTAATATACATCAACAACAACTCATTAACCTACATTTTCCCAACCAACTGTCTCATGTTATCGGTAGTCTTCTCTACAGTGGTCTCCAAATACACCTTCTTCTTATCCAAATTGGACTTGGTTTCTTTGAACTCCTTCTCATCCTTATCCATGTCCTTCAAGTAACCTCCTGCCGAACGGCCAACAAAAGCCTTCCCTACACCCTGCCACACGGTCTCTTCATCCTTGCAGAGTCTGGTGATCTGCTTTCTGGTGTGGTTTATGAGGTTAAGGTTTGTGTCCACTCTGCCTAGCTGGAGATTGACCATGGTCAATTCTGCCTGGCTCTTATTCAACTGGTTGTCCATTTCCATCAACAACTTCTGCATCGCTTTGTCCATCTTGAGAGTAGTATTAATAAAGGGTAATTGTTATGAACAAATATATCCAATGATAAGATCACAATATTGTCTGACAGTAATAAGGAATACTTCAATAATTGAATGGACCATTTAATGTATTTTGCTTTTTGTTGATTTCATTTTCGCGAAAAATTCAAAAATTCATTGATCTTCCATCTTGTTCTTCTTGATTATCAACTCTTCCTCTTCATTATATTTTATTATCTGCACTGCTACCACTAATGATATCTCGACTCAGAGTATTGCAACCAGGAAAAGTGGCCGCTAGAGCCGTCTTCCGTCCTGCCACCGTCAACTGGGTTGTACGGGCAACGGCTACTACCCTGACACAGCCGATCGAACACAGCTTTGGCGATAAAACCATAGAAGATAACCAACGCACAGAAACAAACAGATTGTCCAAGACCATGACAAAGTTTTGGGAAAAGGTCAGTGTTCACCACAACACCGACAAACACCGGTACGAGGTGCAGTTGGATGGCAAAACATTGAAAACTCCTATGGGCCACGCACTTTCGGTGCCTGAAAACCAGAAACAATTGGCATATTTGTTGGCTCACGAATGGGCCAATCTCCCTGATTTGAAAGTCAAAACCCATCAATTGCCATTGACTTCACTTGCCGCCAGAGCCGTCGATCTCGCCCAAAGTGAAAGAGAAGCAGCCAATGGTGATGAAGAAACCGCCGCCAAAATCGGTACTCCAGACGATATTAGATACAACTTGCTCAGATATTTGGACACAGACACTTGCTTGATCTACGCCACTAAAGATGAATACAAGGGAGAACTCCGCCAACGCCAGGACGAGTTGTACCAACCATTGAAGGCCGAATTTGAAGATTACTTCACTGCCTACGCCAAACAACATCCCAAAGTGTTGATGCCTGCTCCAGAGCATGCAGTAAAACTTGAATCGCTTGATTGTGAAACAGACGGCCTCCGGGGGAACCGTCAGTCGCTTTCGACCCAGACCATCGTGTTGCATTGGTTGAAGACATTGCCATTGTCCCATTTGGTTGCACTTGAAAGAGCAGTTCTTACATCCAAATCGTTCCTTGCCGGTGCATCGTTGTTGCGTTCTTCCACATGTGATCCCGAGCTTATGAAGCAGGTTTACCAAATCAACAAGGAGTCTCCCGAAGAGTATTTCCACCGTTCTGTCGAGGAGATCATTGAGTTGGCCAACCTTGAAATCATTTTCCAGACCGAGGAGTGGGGCGAAGTCGAAGACACTCATGATGTTGATGCTGCTGATTGGCGTCGGAACCTTGCCGCCGCTGCACTTCTCACCAAGTAGACCCTTTGATAGTTTAAGCAATTGTATATAGTAGATTATGACAATCTAATAGATATGACATATTTTATGTCGGCGAATAAGAGCATATGGAAGAACAGATAAACAAAAATGTATTGGACTGGTGGATTCGCGGACTGGCAACTGGACCACTGGAAATAGAAAATGGAATTACAATTGCAGTGAATCTATAAATTATGTCACATATCTCGCAAGGAATGGAGTGACAATTGTAGTAGAATCTGCATTGGGCAATTGCTTCCATAGATGGAGTACAGTAGTACTAACTATGTACGATTATTACTCATTGTTTCGTAATGCTAGTGACGATATACTCTTGTACATCCAAAAGAGTAGTAGCAGGAGTAAAAGATAACCAACACCAGCCACTTCCGGCACCAAGTACCATTCAATGCGGTTGAGTCATATTAGTAAGTACCGGCATACGTATTCCACGTATTATTGCCATCGTCAACACTTAACTGTATTTATAGTAGGGGATCCCCAATCCATCACCAAAAGTTTCACTGTATAATTATCATCATACACCCTCTTTATTATAGTAATTCGCGAAAACCACGAAAATACAAAATACAGACTCATTTCCTAACTTCACCACAGGAAACACAACTCGCTGTTAACAATAGTAGAACAAGCACCAGGATCCATACACTTGAGTTCCGCTGGAATACCAATCGCCGCAGGAAAAGTAGACTACCATCTTCAGAAATAAAGAGTCCAGACGTACGGAGTGCGGCTCGCCTTTTCGAAAAAACCACAGTCGAGTCTGAAGCGTGTCTCCTGCTTTCCATTGCTCCCCAACGACGCGTTCCAGGAAGACTAGAAACTATGGACAAGCTGACACTCGAGAATAATACCATCTACGGGCCCCACATCAATACGAATGTCCCCAGAAGAGTTAAGGTGTATCTTCTTCAGGGCGAAGACTGGCTAGATAACGGAACGGGCTACTGCTCCGGCGACGTTGACCCAGATTCAAATAGACCATTTTTCATCGTTCGCAACGAGTTGGACCATGACGATGTCATTCTAAAGCTGTTTCTTGAGGGGTCTACTCAGTACCAGCGCCAACAGGAAAGCTTGATTGTGTGGACAGACCATTCAGGGAAAGACTTGGCCCTATCGTTCCAGGAGATCGAAGGATGTGCTGATGTATGTGACTTTATCGTAAGAGCACAGCAGCTTAAGCTCTCTGCCAATATTTCTCTATATTACGTGATTCCAGGCTCTGTGGACGGAGACGATATCACGGAGTTAATTGCTGGGCCGATCCAATACCCGGAGCCACCTTCGACCACTAATCTCGAGGAATCCTTGGACCTCATAAGGACGGCTGCGTCGTCACAATATGCCAGAAACTGCATCGTAAAGTATCTTCTAGAAGAAGACTACTTTGACAAATTGATAGAGGTATTCAATGAATCCGAATCCTCCCATAATATCACCAACCTTTACTTGCTCAGTGAGACTGTCAAATGTCTTTTTCAATATGGAGATCCCACATTGGTCGAATCCTTTCTTTCCCGCATTGACCGAATATACGGAATGGCAGGGATTCTAGAATACGACACAGAAACCCCCCAGATGAAAGCCTGTCATAGAGAACTTCTCGATGCAAAACTGTTCAAGAGCGTTATCCCTTTCGAAGACGCAGAAATGTTCAAGAAGGACTTTTATCTTACCTTCATTAAGGATGTGGTTCTATCTCGTTTCTTGGAGGACCAGGCATTCCACATCATTCAATCATTGATCTATACGAATCAGGTTAAAATCATAGAGTATTTGACCAAAAAAGACTTATTAAAACACTTGATGTCAATGTATCAGGATACTGCGCTGGATAATAGTGTTGAAGTAAAAGAAGATGGAATCAGAATGCTCCACCAATATGTTCTCATTGCCAAGTCACTCCAGGGAAAACAGAGAATTGGCTTCTTTTCCTCTTTGATCAAGGGGGGACTCTTTGATATGATAAGCTTTGCATTGAACGACGATCTGAGTGAAATCCGAATATTGGGAACAGAACTTATCGTCGTCATCATAGAACTGGATGCCTCTTTAGTGAACTCACTTCATCATCCCGGAGACGACGTGGATTTAATGATAGATGATGGAAACTGTAAGGAGATAGAAGAACCTGATCCCAATGTGCCACGGTGCAAGGGAATCAACCTAAGTCTTTCTGATGACATGACTTTGATCAAGATCTTGACCAAGTTAATGATCCGAGATCAAAATCCTGGTTTAAAAATTCAAGTATTCGAGGCCATACGAATTCTTCTTGATCCAGAAACTGCACAAGCTCCACTGTGGTGTGATGAAGACAAGTGCGACGAAGGATTAGAGAATGGCTCAAATATCAACCACATTAATGGCAAAGATGGCACAGACGAAGTTATCCAAGGAGTCAATACAAGCAATTATTTCAAGGCATTTTATGAGCAAGTGGCCCCCGAGTTATTCGGCAGCTTAATCAAGTTATCCAAATCTAATGATTTAAGTCCAAAGTTGTTCCAGGATCATTTGCTCTTGCAGCAGCTATGTGACTTACTTATTTATTGCTCTGGTCAACACGATATCCTGTTATCACGGCCATTTTTCTTGGAAAATGACATAGTACTTGGTGTTTCAAAGATCCTAATAAGTAAGTGCAAGACAAGCTTGAAATTGAGTGCAGTAAGATGCATTCGGGGACTTGTGCTTTTGAATGATGATCTCTACTGTCGATATATCATCACCAAACCAGTTCTACATAATTTTTTCATATTCTTCCAGGAAGTTGTTCATCGCAACAACTTGGCCAATTCATCATGCCTCGATTTCCTTGATACCATAGTCAAGAATTTTGATCCTACCACTGCAATGCATACCAAGAAGTATAACTTCCAAGCATTGGCAAGGTATGTGTACAAAAATTATAGGGAATTATGCGAAACAGAAATCAGCTACGTATCCACAGGAAAGACGTTGGTTCGGTTAGTTGAATCAACAGAGTTTGCAGATGGAGAGAACAATGACGAACCCTTCTTCGGAGATGAAGATTCTTGCGATGAAGACGATTTTTCAGTCATGGCTGAAGCTGACGAAGAAGCTAGCGATGGTGAACATATGGTTCTGGAATCCTTTGTTAATACCACGCTAGAAATTGGCGAGAATCAACAAAACGGTGGTTCGAAAAGAACAAAAGACCTTCCCAGAGTTACTGTTCACTCGGGAAAGATTACCAAAAAGGTCAACTCGAACCATCTGCATCGTCAACAGCAATTGCTGGTGCTCAAGACAAAACATATACTCGATGTTCCCATTTCTCTGGCGACCACTTCAAACGGCACTACCACATCCTAATGCCAATTCTACCCCCCGTACCTTTTGTATATTTCCCCCCTTGAGTTTTCTTATTTATACGGTTTACGGTTTCCTGTAATAGTATGTCAATATCACGATCCATTCAACCTTATTCTTCTGATTTGATGTAGTTTTCAATGTTATAGTTCTTGACAAAAGCCTTGCACATGATATCCTCGGGTCCATCGCCAAATTGTACTGGGAGATACCAGAAGAGGACAGAAAATGCGGGGGAGACATGCCCCATATAAATATTTGCCATAGAATCTTCAATGATAAAATAATGTATAATAAGTACCACTAAGTGTCGAACAAAAATGTTCATTGACTACTCAATCGATCCGCACAACGTTTTCAAAGGTAAAGTTGTCCTTGCCACGGGTGGTGGGGGGGCCGTTTGCCAAAAGCAGGTAGAGACTTTGGTTCTGCTTGGAGCTGATGCTATAATAATTGGTCGGAACTCAGAAACAACAAAGGCATGCGCTGCTGAACTCAAAATGATACGAACAAATGCTCGCATAGTTTGCTATGACGAAATTGACTTGCGAGTTCAATCTCAAGTTGAAGAAGTTCTTAGGAAGGCACTTCAACATTTTGAGCGTCTTGATCATGTTATTGCTGGAGGAGCAGGTAACTTTCTAGCGGATTTCCATCACATCTCAACTGATCTGTTTGATGCCATTGTAGATGTGGATACAATAATGGCAACAACAATTGTGAAAGCGTGCTTGCCACATTTGCGAGCCTCAAAGGGTTCTGTTATACTTGTGAGCCCATTGGTACATGGATTTCAAGTTCCCTTTATTGTTGAACAGTCGCAAATAAGCACAATTAACCGCTTAATGGATACTCTTGCTGATACAATCTCAACCTTAGGCATACGAACGAATTGCATTGCTCCGAGATATCTGTCCACAGAAAGGAATATCCTTCAACATGCCCATACCACCGTCGAAGATATAAGTGCGTGGCTACTTTCAGATGATGCAGCATCCATAGATGCAACCACAATTCTTGCAGACATGATGGATACTAATTCTGATGGTCCCTTGTACGCCGTAAAATTGAGGACTGAAGAGTTGCTGACAACGGCCAAATTGTAGATGTTTGATGAATAGTGATAACATTAGCAAATGAACGACAGATTGTAGTATTGTTCAACTTTTAGTGATTAAACACTAAGTAAACTTGTCAAAAGATCTCATACTCATATATATTGCGCTCGTAGCTGTACAGAATGATTTACATAGTTAAATAAGCCAGTCGTAAGCATAATAAGGATTCTACTCTCTGATACATTCTCTGATACCTTAACTTTCACCAAATTATTCATTAGATGGCCAACTCCAAGTTCATTCTTTTTTTATGCCGATTCGTATCCCAATTTCTTTATTAGATAATCTACAAAGTCCAAGTTGAATGGAGGATATTCACAGGTCAAAAAGGCGTGGCTGCAAAATACTCGAATGCAATGATTCATTGAAATGTCGTTATCCAAAAAGATCAATGTTATAGAATCCATCATATTGACTTACTAAGACCAGTTAAACCTAAACGTAATGCTATTTACTTCTGATGAAGTACAAATGTACCATTAGTGATGACTGCAAAAGTCCAAAATTGAGAATAAAACTAATCTGCAGTTTATATACCATTGGATATATATCGCTACCAGTTTAACATTGCACGACCGAAAGCATTTTGGAACGGCCACCTTATCATCAAAATGAAAAAGTTAAATCAATCGTTTAACTAGTTTCATTCATTACTCTGGCTATATTTCGCTTATAAGCATTTCCCTGGTACTGTCTAGATCGTTCAGAGCATGTCGTTGGACCCTGAAGTGCGCAGAAAGCTTTTGACCGTGCAAAAAGTAGGGGGAAATAGGAAATGTATTGATTGTGGAGCTGCTAATCCCCAATGGTGTCTGCCTAAGTTTGGTATTTTCATCTGTCTCGAATGTGCTGGTATTCATCGTGGGCTTGGTGTTCACATTTCGTTTGTGCGGAGTATCACCATGGATCTGTTCAAGCCTGATGAAGTTTTGAAGTTGGAAAGAGGTGGGAACGACCGTTTGAATAAATACTTTGAGGAAAATGGTGTTGACTTGACTCTTCCTGCCAGACTCAAATACGACAACTATGTAGCTGAGGATTATAAGGAGATTATGGTATGTGAAATTGAGGGACGCGAGTTTGTTGCAAAGGACCACTCTGGGCAAAGATTACCCTCTGCTGTTGACGAAGCCAGTCCCGCATCGAATACCCCATTCAGATCTGGTTCTGGTACTCCTACCATGCAATCTTTGAGTCTGTCACAGAGCCAGGATGCACTTCAATCTCGTCGTCCTATGTTGTCTGGCCAGCAGAAGGTCCAGAACGAGGCATATTTTGCAGAATTAGGTAACTTGAACGATCTGAGACCTGACCATTTACCTCCTTCACAAGGTGGGAAATACGCTGGTTTTGGTAACACTCCAGTTCCTCAGAAAAGCAATGGCTCTTTCAATGACTTTACTGTGAATAATATACAGAGCGATCCCTGGGGTACCATTTCTAAGGGTTGGGGGTTGTTTTCGTCCACTGTGGCCAAGTCTGTCAATGAGGTGAATGAATCGGTGATTAAACCAGCCGTGAACAAAATTCAGGATGGAGATGTTGGAGTTGAAGCCAAGAAAGCCATGGCTCAGTTTGGCCAGAAGATGCAACAAACGGGTAAATACGGACAGGAAACCTTCCAGACCTTCACTAAAGACGTTCAAGAGAATGGGCTAGGGAAGACCGTGGATAACAAGTTTTCTCAGTTATTTGAAGGATTGAACGTTAGTAAAAACGAGTCTAAGATGCAGCCTGCGTTTGGGATACTGAGACCTCTGCAAAGAACTCAATTACAAGGATTCAGTCTGCTGAATGACGATCTCAGTGGTAAAACCAATGCAAGCACAGGCCAGCAACCAGCTAAGGTAGTACCATCTAGAAGTGCTCCTGTTTCTAAGGGCAGAAAAGAACGAAAATCCTCATGGGATGAATTGCTTGAGGATGATGATGATGTATGGGACCACTTTTAAAGCATGAGAAATAAGATTAGATGGTACACATAGCTGCAGTTTACATAGCACGAATCATAAAAGCATGCATACACCTTCTTGAAGGTGAAGATAGTAGAGCAAGAGTAGTTTAAAAATGGTGATAGGAGGTATTCAAAAACTAATTGATAAAATCCAAACAACAACCTATTTGTAGTTTTTATTGGAGAATGAGAGTAGATATCACTATAAACTCGATTACATGATCTATTTTACAGTAGTATGCAATTATCTTGTATTATATTTCCAGCCTAAGGAACAATACTGAGTGAATCAGGATACCGATCCTGGTCCTCTCGATTTATCCCAATAGCAATGGCTAGAGGATGCCGTAGATGTGACAGGTACACTGACTGGAATCGATTAAATTTTGATTAATATTAAATTTTGATTAATTTCTACTTGCCAGTTACGTTCTAGTGGTTTCCTATGTGAAGCTTATCGACTTCCACAAATCATCTATTCAGCCGTGATCGCTTGCCCTTATACTTCCATAATCCCTATGGTCTATGAACGCTTTTTCTTCTGCGCCGCCTGGTACTCGTCATATTCCTCGGCAAATGTGCGGTATGTGTGGTAGTATGAATCTTTGACATAGAAGAACTTGACTATGGGCCACTGCAACACCCAGTCGACCAAGCCCACGTCACGAGCCACCTCAGAAGCGGTGAAGTAGACTATGCCCAAGACCAGTCCCAAGCCTACACCCACTACCACCTGCTCCATGCTGTGGTACAAGAGATAGACTCGGGAAAAGGCTACGGAAAGAGCTGCACCGACAAACACAACCGCCTCTAGAATCTTCCACCGTATCAAGAGCCGGGGAACTCTATAGAATACCAACAAACACGTATAAGTTGCTAGAAAGCCCATGAACTGCGAGTGGGCCAGTGGCATGCCGTAGGTCAAGCCGGAGTTAGCTCCAAAGTCCTTATGGAAATCGGGCCGAGGCTGTCTGACCAACTCCTTAATGATCTTATTGGCGACTTCGCCTATCAAGTGGCCCCCGACCATGATCACCGGTTGGATCTCACGTGTAATAAGGAACCACGAAGTATAGAACACCATTACGTAAACCGGTAGTAGCGAAAGCTGGACGCATAATATGGATATTATGTCACTCGGGTCGTAGAGTACATAAGTGTGGTCAAACGGTATGGGCGAATACTCTGCCACGGTCATAGTACAGGGGGGATGCAATGAATGTAGAGATAGACAGATATTTGGTGGAGGAAAGTGGAGACTTTGAAACTTTGGTGATGGTTAAATTTGTATTTGTATGAGATGGAGATGGGTGGTTCGCGATTTCCTGTTTCGTGTTTATTCGCTTAGAAGGAAGAAGAGAACAGTAGTACTACGTATGGTATAGTACAGCATTATAATGGTATAGTAAAACATTGTAATGGTATAGTACAACGCTTATAATGGTATAGTACAACATTGTAATGATATAGTACGCTATTTGTAATGGTATGGTACAAAATTTATAATGGTATATTATAGTATATCATGCCACATTACGCTTTAGACAATGTAGAGTAATCAAATACTTCTTTATACTCCTAACCTTTTATGGCAAATTGTTTCAGTGGCTTCTATATATAATTGTTCCACTGTAAATTACAACTTTAATATTTGATGTTCTAAGTAGTTCCCGTCATACAGCGATTTCATATACGCACTAAGCGTTTTGAATATTATTAGCTATGTTCTATACCTATTAACTTAAGTTCGATAGGGTTTGTTTTTGAGTATTGTAAGGTAATTTCGTCCGTACACATTAAGTGATCTGTAGTGATCAATGGTGATATATAGTGATATATAGTGATGTGTTCGTACAATGTATTAAGTACATGCTCCTTGTCTATCATGCTTGTCTTCCTTTCCATCTCTTGAGATTCGCGTATATTAGTCTCTGATATATGTACATAGAGATGCGAGAGGTAGAGATCGTGGCGTATGTCGTAAAGAGAAGAAAGAGTAAATTAGATGAGCTATAAATAGAGGAGAGAGTGAATAGTCAATAGGAGACATATAAATCTATGAAGAAATAACCAGAAAGTATGCTATGGACGCCCGAAAAGGCTGATGCTATGGACACCCGAAAAGGCTAAACACAACCAAATTAACGACGATAAGAATCAGTCAGAAATAGAAAAGAAGATAACCACTCACAACAGAGACAGTTATGGCAAAGACATCGTCTTCCTTGCCATTCACCATTTGGAAAAGCGTGTAATTATTACCACCTGTAGAAATACAAAGCCGAACAATCGAATCGGCTCAAAAGACATATTGCTGATTAGCAAACACTCAAGCGAACTAATAATACCATGTGTCCATTTGGAAATAATGGGGAAAAATCAAATCGTGATATCACCTCCTTACAACTTGATCTGGTGCTTTTGCAAGTCACGAGCCCATCTGGCAGTATCTTTTGTCTGAGCACTGAAATCAGGATTGCTTCTGGCTTTCTTGATGAACTCGGTTACCCATGGTTGTAAGTATGCCTGTCTGAATTCACCGTTAGGGAAGATCTGCGCAATATCCCCTAAAATACCCACAGCAGCCTTCATAACTGAGTCTGTGGTATACAAATTGTAGTCCATGTTGACCTTCTCCAAGAACTGGAAGATGACAGGGATAAAGTTCACAATCAACGATGGATCCTCGCTGGAAGCACTAACAATACCCACATAACAATCCAATACAGATTCCTTCACAGACAACACGTAGTCAACCTCGTCAATTTGGTTTCTTTCAATTTCCATGTTGGAAGCACCTACACAAATGTTGACAACGGTCTCAACATAAGGCTTGAAATCAACACCAATAGCGTTGGCAATATCACCGAAACAAGACAAAATGGCTGGTCTAATCTCTCTCCTCACATTGGGGTTACTCAATGTGTCTCCCAAAAGTTGGAGAATGCTGTGAATGTATGGCAAAATCAACTTTCTCAACGACTGACTCAAATCCGCCACCAAACCAATGGCAGTGTCACACGCAGGAGAGTCAGTGTTCTGTAAAGCCTTGATCAAGTAAGGAGAAAATGCACTCATGTACTTATCAAAGCCAGCACCGGTAGCATCGGCAACAGCAGAAATTGCTATGAAAACATCTTCATCGATCAAAGACGATTCATCTTGGAATGATAATAATTGAAGAAAGATCTCCATCAACCTGTCGGAAGCAGAGACCACTTCGGACTTCAATCGCCTGATAACGTTGGTCAACAATGCCAAAATATTAACTTGGACATCCTCCAAGTTGGTCTTGTCTTCAACGGAAACTACCTGCTCACGCATGGCAAACAGCTCTTGCAATCTGTTCATCACTTCTTGAGCAATGTTCTGAACAATAGGCAATGTGTCATCAGCAGAGAAGGTAACAAATGCAGATAAAGCTTCATAAGCAGATGCTCTTGAACTATATTCGTTGTCTGATTTGTTACTCAAGATCACCAACATGGGCACAAATCCTTGGTAGTATTGCGACATAATGGAGCTTGGGGTGCCAGTGCTGTTTCCACACTTTTGTTCCAATATGTTGATCAATGCCCAACAGCAGTTTGTAGAAACCTTTGGATGCTGTTGCAATCCGACAGCCAAACAATTCATTACTTGTGGCAAGCGTTGGTCGTCAAGACTTTCAATGACAGTGTCTGCTATTTTACCAATGCACCATGAGACAGTTTCCTTAACTTGCAAAGATTCATCGTTGATCAAGTTCAAGATGGGTTCCAAAGCTTGACCTACCATGTTGACTAATGTACTGTTGTCAGGTCCTTCCAAAATGGAACCAAATGCCATAACTGCTGCCTCTCTATTTCTCCAGCTATCTTCACCATCAACCTTTCCAATGTTAGCACTTACGTACTCCAAAGTAGGTTGCAATACGTAATTCCCAGTACACTGGGCAAATAATTGCAAACATGCAGCAGCAGCCATGGCAACAGACCAATCATCGTCCTCTGGATCTTCATTCTGTCTTGTTAACAAAGTTAACAAGTTGGGTACCACATCGTGAATAGCCACGGTAGCAAAATTGAAGTGGTCCAACTTCAAGGTGGGGTATTCTTCGTTCTGGATAGTAATATCGGTCTCTTCCTCGCAGACAGTAGACCAAAATTCTACAGCCATACATGCCACCTTGTCATCGGTACTGTGCATTCCACTAACAGTCAACCCGTACAATGCCTTTTCCATGTACACAGACATATGCTTGTAGTACAAGGACATTATCTTCGACAAACACCCGAAGGCACTGGCTTGCAATTCAGGCAGTTCAGCCTGTGTAGCCTCACACACTACTTGCATGATGTAGTTTCTTTCAGCTTCGACTTCGAAGTTCTTGGTGATGAACTCCAAGGCATTGGCCAAAGAATTCAAAGCCGTCAATCTGACAGCCGTAGAAGGTTCCTTGCTCTGTGCACCTTGGACAATTGTGATCAAAATACCATTGGATTGACTGATGATTTCCGGGTTCGAGGGATCAGCCACTTCGCAGATATAACCAATTGTCAAAAGCGACGCCTTCTTAGTAGACTCGGTAGCCTCGGAACTGGTGTTCTCAATCAAAGTAGGAATCAATTCGTTCCACTGCTTGTTTGGCAATTCAATGTCACCGATGGCCGAGATCAACTGGGCAATTTGTCTACCCACCTGCTCGTTTTCATCACTCAATAATTCCAAGGAGGCTCTCTTAACACTGGACTTAAGCTCCAGGGGCAATTGTATCCATCGTTGCTGATTTTCCAACTTTTTGTTGGCATCGTTGGCGACAAACTTATTCTTCAATGTCAAGATGGCCAAGATTCTCACTTCGAAACGCACCAGCTTATCGACAAATACTTCAAGGAGCAGCTGCACATACTGTTCAAACAGAGATGTGGCAAGTTGTTCCAAGTGCTGTTCTGCACTAGAACCGTTTTCGGGCGAGAACAACACCGCATTCAAGTATTCTTGCACGCTCATGATGTTGATTGGAAGTCCTTAACGCCAAATGGTGGATCCTTCAAGTGGTTAATATGGATTGGACAAGAAGACTATTTGTCACAGAATGGAACAAGTAGGTGATCCGTGATTCTGGAGCGACTCTCTGATACTACGGAAGGGAAATGTCCGAAAGCGTAGAAATTAGTGCAACGCGTCTGTGGTGTCAAGCAGCTAACCTCCTCACACTTTCGCGTCTCTGGAAAGCGTATCAGGTAACTGTTGGTAGCCAATTAAGAACCTAGGGGTTATCGCTGAATGGCAATCAGGTCTTCTGTATGAGATGAAGTTTTTTGTTGATTTTCTTTTTCGCTTGCTTACGTCAGCATATAGTGGATGTTACGTCAGCGTCCACAAACCGAATACGAGGATTTACCTTTTCCTGTTTCAAATAGAGATTGTAATATTACGGTATTTACAATATACAATTAATAATAAGGTATTGATAGGAGATGGATACATTTATACAGAATACATTGCATTGTATAATATATTGTGTAATTTTATAGTATAAAGTTTGCAATTTCTTCACTTATACAATTTTTTGATCATATTGCTGTACCATTACACAAAGACCGAATCTCCCATTCATCCTGTTGGATACTTCTAGCGATTAGAGGTGAAGAATTGATGGACCATGGATAATGCTGGCAATTTAGAAATAGTATCCCTTGTCCATTGGTGATATAAAGCAACAGATAAACATTGAAGAAGAGAACAAACCATTTTGAAGTGAATTTTTCCACTTTCATCCGCTTGCAACTTTGTGCAAATCAGTTAAGGTTTCGTCCTTACGGATTGTGGGACTAGGAATATCCTTGTCGTCATCATCGACATCCTCAGGTTCGTCATTGATATCGTAGTTGGCAGAAGCTGCAGAAGTAGCAGAAGCTGCTTCCAGAGCACGTCTGATCAGATCCTTACGTTGTTTCTCTAATTCCAAACGTTTTAACAAAGACTTCTCCTTAGCCTTCAATTCTTGAGCCTTCTTTTCCAAGGCTGCTGCACGGCTGGCCAACTCTTTGGCACTTGCCATTTCCATTTCCTCCAACTTGTGCTGTCTTTCAACAATTCTTTCGTGTCTGATCACATATGGTACCGTCTCTGAGATCTGTCTCAATTGGTTTCTTTGGGGAGCAATTGAAAACCGCTTAAAAGAAGTACCCTTCTCGTTATTGATAGTGGTCTTAGCACCATTATTGATAGACATGGCGGAAAACGATGAGGCAAATGAGTCATCATCCTTGTGGTCAACTTCAACCATCGACTTGTGCTCTTTCGAACTGGTAGAGGTTTTCACAGATTCTGCATCATGAATACTAGCTGAGCCATTGTGCTTTTGAGAATCTGTCGAAACGCTAGTATTGGGGATTGAAATATTGGCTATTTGGGCCAAATTAGACAACGATGGGATTTCACCATCCTTTGCAAAGGACCCATTATGGTACTCCACAGTATCATGGAATTCTGCATCCTTGTCCTCTGAAGAAACTGCGCCAGTCACCTTGGTCAATCTCTCTGTTCTATAAGTCTCGTAGAGGAAATCATGGGTCAAGTCCTTCAAGTCCTGCAAGTGACTACCGAAAAGGACAGACTTTAACACAGGGAAATCAGAGAAAGCAGGGTTATTTATGTCCACAAGACCCCATGGATACTTTCTTGCCTTTATCACCTTAGACTGGCCCGAACGAGGATCAGTAACTTCGTATTCGTCTTCACTTGATATTATGGCAAAGGGCACCAAGTTGCTCAAGTATTTACATTGTTCGATCAAATCGTAGTCTTCGTCCTCATCGTAGTCTTCTATGAAAGAATCAAACTGGAATGTGGGGATGTTGAACTTCTCAATGTCAGTTCTTATGTGGCTCTTGAATTGCTTCAATTCTTGCTGGGTAAACGAATCAGCTCTACCAATCACAGGTATCACATTAACGTATTTGGACAATCTCTTCATGCAAGTTATATCGATTTCTCGCAAACCGTGACCGGTGGGAGAAATGAAATATAACAATACATGGACTCTAGAGTCAACAAAACGAGGGTTTCTTCTGATTCTAGTCTCCTCGGCCAACACTAAATCAAATTGCTGCTTGAGATAATTCTCAATCTCAATAAAACAGATCTCATTGTTTAAGTTCTCACCAAAACCCGGAGTGTCAATCACTGTAAGCTGCAACTTAATGTTATCATCATCAATCAACTCGACCTTGGTTTCCGTCAACGCTATCCCAGGTTCCTCATTAGCGGTGTCTGGGTTGAACTCGCTTCTGGTCAAGATGGCAGTGTTGGGCAACGCAACAGATTTAGCACTTGTAAATGAGATGGTTTTGGTATCATGAGAACCAGTAGAGCCGTCCTTTTCAAAACGGTGATTTAAAACTTTTTTGCTGAGCAAACTGTTAACAAATGTAGTCTTCCCAGTACCCAGTTCACCCACTAACATGAATGTAAATTTAATGCCCTTCTTGGCATCTTTTCTGTAGTTGATGATAGGAGAGTTTGAAGCCATCAGAGGCGACTCGAACGAGTATGATACGTCAGCCATGATTATATAAAGTTGGTTTGAATTAGGATAAACTCACTTGTTGACGTTTTCTAGACGATATAAAATAGAAGTACTATTTTTCACTTCCACCAAAAACGAAGTAAGTAGTATATGCAATCTGTAAAGCCTTCTAAAAAAAAAAGACTACCAGGTTAAACAGCGTAAAGTACTCCCAATTGTACCAACGTCTATCAACTGCGATTTAAGCGCCTGCAAAGTAGTGATTGTCTATGGGAACACTGAAAGGAGTCTATTGTAGGTTTGTTTATGTTGGAAGTCCAATCCACTGGACGTGTACTGCAATATTTGGAAGGCCTGGATATAGTGCTACGTGCACAGACTGAAACAGACGGTACGGGAGCCACGCGTATACGGTTAGGATGCGAGATGATCAATGGGGGGAGGACCTGGATTACTGTAAAAAATGCTGAATAGTGAATAATGGGGAGAAACAGGTAATTTGTAAGACTTTTGAAAGTTTTGGTGGAATGGTTAACATTATCAGCTTTTGTGATTTCCGGTACTTTCCCGGCCACTAACCGTCCATGTAACGAGGCCTCCTTAATAGGCAAAGTCGTGCGGAAAGGACTATATGCAGCACTCTGATCTCCAGATTTTTTTATATCCTAAAGGTGACTTTGCTCAAGTGTAAAACCTGGAAATCCGGGGTAGAATTTTCACCCCTTTCTCTCTCTCTCTTTTCTTCTTTGTATGTATGGGGAGAACTCCTTCTTCTTTTCTCGTCCTCATTCTGCTACTTATAGCAATTCTTTTCGTGCCAATTACTCCGAACAATCAGATCAATTACAGTAGCCAAATGTGGACCGCATTATCAGCCAAAGCTGCAGCCCAATTGGATCGGGAACTTATGTCTTCTGGGGCCTTCTCCATAGACCAGTTGATGGAGTTGGCAGGATTGGCAGTAGCTAAAGCTATATACAAACAGTATCCACCAGAAGCAGGCAAACTGAACGATGTAGTGTTTTTGATTGGCCCGGGTAACAACGGGGGAGATGGACTTGTGGCTGCTCGGCATTTAAAGCTTTGGGGAGGGTACGAGCCCATTCTCTATTATCCCAAGAGACTGGCTTCCAATCAACTCTATAGTAATTTGCTTACGCAATTGCAGGACTTGAACATTGGCCAGATCGGTGACTCGGATATCCAGTCGGTGTTGACTCTGGGGTCGACGAAACTTGTGGTCGATGCTTTATTTGGCTTTTCATTTAGACCTCCGTTGAGAGCTCCATTTGACGAATTGGTAAAATTCCTTTCACAAAGTAAGCGTGATATTGGTCCTATCGTGTCAATTGACATTCCTTCAGGCTGGGATGTCGATGAGGGACCAGTGGGGGAGTTTCCACTTTCTCCAGACATGTTGGTGAGTCTTACTGCCCCTAAACCATGCTCCAAGTTCTTTGGGTCGAAGCCCCACTATTTGGGTGGTCGTTTTATAAACCCTAGCATTGCCCAGAAGTACGAAATCGAAGACTTGATCAAGTTGTATAAGAATGACGATTTGATAGTGAAGTTGTAGGATTGTTATTATAATGAAGAATATAATGATTAATAAAGGGAGTTTAACAATCTGAAGCAGAAGTAGAAGAATGCAGCAAGCTACAAATAAGTTGGTTATCTTCCTTTGTATATCAACAGTAACAGATTACGAATGGACAAAAATCTGTTACCAACTGAAATAATCCAAACAATTTAACAGTGCAACAATAATATAGCTACGATATGATACAGTAATAATGCGCAAATGTAATAATGCATGGACCTGTAATAAATTATTTATTTCCAATTCTATAATAGACAGTTCAGACACTCAGATAAATGCAAAATGTTCTTCTAATATGCTGATGAAAAATATCTCGGTTGTGTTCTAGGAGGGCTGGACTTAGTCATGACTTGTGGTTGAGCAGAATTGCCGCCACCTACGGAGGCAGATGCTGCTCTTTTCATTTCCTTGGGGTATATGAATCTGGTATAGTCTTCGTAATTGCGATTTGTGTCCAATGGATATTTGAATTCGTGTTTAGCGATCTCGTGCGCCATGGCCTTCTTAGCATCCTTCAAACTCATCCCAGAGTTAGTGGACGATGTTGAGATCAAAGAATCCCGGTTGGCTGCTCTTTGTAAACTGTTTCCACGTTGACGAAGTAAGGGACGAGTTTTTGGTCTGGGTGGAGGAGACTGATCCATGCCATTACTCAGGTTAGAAAACAAGCTATCATTGAAACTAGATGTATCGTTGGACCGAGAGTAAGTGATATAATTGAGGGTCTTGCTGTCGTCAGATTCCTGGCGTAAATGGTTTCCCAAATAATCTTTCCCATTATATTTGACGAGATCAATGTAATCGGGCAATGGAGCCACTTCACTCTCATTTTCCTCTTCACCGAAGGCGTTGTTGATAAACAGAAGATATGAAGGAAGCTCGTATTGGTCAGAGTCGTCTTTTAAGGGAACGAACTCGATGGAGTTATTATCAAACATTGCCTCAAGCTCATCTGTGTCGTCGTCCACAACTATATTTTTGGTTAAGGGCGTTCTAATACTGCTGGAATTGGAAACTTCGTTGGGCTCATAAAAGGTTTCTCCAGAGGGACTGCGAGGTACATTGATATCCTCATCATCGCTGTAGACTGAAGTAATGGAACCAAGTCTGGAAGTCGTTTTGGGAATCGATGGAACCATTGGAACCATGGAAGCCATGGGCTTACCTTTTTGGGAAAATGGAGATCTCTTGGGTTCAGTGGTTAAGGCCTTTCCCACAATGCGAGGAAGCTCCTTTTCACTCGGTGCTATTGGAGGTAATTCTTTCTGGATGGGAGGAAGCTCTTTGTCGATGGAGGGAAACGTTTTTTCAGATACCGGTTTCTTCAATATGCTACGACTAGGCTGAGGTGCTGAAACAAAGCGACGACTCTCAAGTGGCTGTGGCTTTTTGTTCATGTTTCTTGTTTTTGGCAAGGTACTGGTTTCAGACAGCTGAACCCTATACTGAGCCGCTGGAGACTCGTATCTGAGTGAAGGCAAAACTGAACATGCAGAAGGAGACAGTACCTGGATGGAGGGTAAACTTTTATCTAAATCTGGAGACATTCTGTTGGTGCGACTAAAGCTTCCTGGAGGTGGTATATAAAGCTCGTCAACACTCTTAGTAAGATTAGCAGTTAATGGTGGAGAAACGGATATTTCTGCAGAAGAAGCGTCCCTGGAGGATGCTGTCAAGGATGCAGTGGGAGGACCATCCCAGAGTTTTCCTTGCTTTGAGGGAGACAGTGGCTTTTCACCTGGAAAAGCGTCCCAGAGCGGTCTCCGTCTCGGAGGTATAGAAATCAGACTTTGATCTGCCGGGGATAAATCTTTGTCAACCGAAGGTAATTCTTTATCTAGGTGTAGACCCTTTGCTCGGTCTTCCATGGCGATAGCCCATGGTACTGCTTCTTTCACCGGTTTGATGGTGTAGGGGTTGGTAAATTCATAGGGTAATGCGTCGAACAGCGGATCCGACCCATGTTCATTTTCTGTGCCGAGGTGGAAGGTTTTGGTGAACCATCTGCTTCTTCTTTTCTCTGATTTCTTAGGTTGGTCCAAAGAGGCAAAGTTCTCTTTAGTGGATGTAGAAAACTCAGGCATACTGACAATTCTGTTTCGTTTGGAGTCGGAAGCGATTTCTTGTTTCGGGCTGCCTCTCAGTTTGGATGGAACAAAAACCCCCTTTACTCCATTAGAAGCGATTCTGTCTCTGGGAAGGGCGGGAATTTGGTCGAGTTCCACTTTTTGTTCCTTGAAGTCCAGGGCGATCCGGTTAGCATCGGAACCTTCGAAGTGGAACAACTCACGCTTGTTTTCGGGCTCGTCGAGCACCATGCTGTAGGGTCTCAGTTTTCGGAATACCATATTTATATCGTATATCGCGATTAGAGAATCACGAAATGGTGTTGAAGCTATTAATGATAATAAGAATTATAGAACTCAGTTCTGATCGGATGGTGATGTAGCTCACTGTATAAAAGCAGTGTTTTATCAGTGTGGTATATCAGTATTATGTCAGGCTAATAAATAGCGATCAAATTAATGTATGCAAATGGGACTTGTGTATATTATACGAAACAATCCCACTTATATCTTGTCCCCTTCTTTATATCCCCAGTCCAAGATCTCACACGATTTCGAGTGTGTGGTCACTACTATCCCTTTATAAGTGATTATATACTAAACCACTGACATAAATTAGAACATAAGGTTACCATCGGTACATGCATAAATATCTGGCAAAGAAACTGCACAGTCATTGTTTTCACAGCTTCTAACTATAATCAAACATGCACAAGTAACCAATATGCATCGCGAACAATGGCATGGAAGCTGCCACCAGCGTCACACACTGCGCGATGGCTGGTCGGAATCCCCATTCGGAAGAGTCACCGGTCTTAGCGACCGGTTATAAGGAAAGTGATCCATAACCAACCAGCCACCTTTGCGGCGCTCCCACAAATACGGGGTTGGCTTTAGCCTTTTGTAATAGTGTATATGTTACATGTGGAATATCATTTACTATGGGGCTAGTGGTACGGAGATGGACTTTAATCTCGATGTTTGAGTAGAGGAGATCGGCCTATCGATTTTGATTGAGGATCTATCGATTTTGCGGCACAGAAACCGATTGATAATATTGTGGTGATTATAGTCATTGGAATTGACTGTGGATTGACTTTTCGTCTTTTATAGGTGATAGATTCGGTAAAGTCAGAATAAGTAGTTCAAGAGTAGAACAAAAGTGTGAAGGGAAACTAAATTACCCTAAAAAAATTGACTACCGGGCTAAGCCCTTTGAACCAAGTAGTGATTGGAAAAAGTATTATATTGTTCCTGCCAATAAAGCATCTAACCTGGAAATAATTGGATATTATCCCACATATCAGCGAGCTTTGGTACATCTTTGGTACACAATGAACTTTGATGAAATTGCACAGATCAAGCATAGAGTGTGGGATGGTACTATTAATATCCGCGTGGTTCTAGAATACACACACACACCGTCTCCACCTGGAACTCCGACCGACTTGGGGATAGGAAAGGAAGTGGTTCCTCCAACGGTAATTACAGAAGCCAAAGAGTTTCTTATCTCGGTTTACCGAAACTCTTATATCCCGACGTTTCTCCCGTTGGTAGCCGAGTACTTCTCCGAATACGTTGAAGATCTCGCACGAGTTCCAGCCTGGCTAGAATTTCAAGATATACCATTGAAATGGAACTTGCCTGTAGGGGTCCTTTATGATATGGTTAGAAACGGCGTGAATCATGGGGTAATACCAGAAGAAATTACAGATAATTCCAATACATGGACCCTTCAGTACAGATACAAGGATCAATACCCTCGAGCTACGCTAATTCCCTTTATCTACACATTGGAAGATGGAACAGTGGATTATGCTAAATCGTTGCACGAATTAATTGTGAATCAGCTAAAGCAGTCATGTTTCGTAATGAACGGCTCAGCGAAGCCAATGCTCAACCTCAGCCAGGAAGACAGCTCGAAAATATGGGACTCGATCCAAAACCATAATTTAGCACATTACAGCCAGGTGAATAAACGGATATGCCCTCGCGATAGTTCTTTACTTCTTAAAATCCCGGTGAAATTACATATTCCTGGGGTTCCACAGGTTATACAGCATCCAATACCGCCTTTGAACTACAACAATGAGCCTACGACCATGGGTGATGTTTTGAAAGCAAACATTCCTGGACTAGAATTAATGTTGAATAAATCCGCTAATGTCGTTATACATGGTATTTCTGTAAATGAGATGCTTGATATTCTGGTAATGCAATATTGGGAACTATTCAAATACATGGATAATTTTCTTCATGTTATTATATTCTAGGTACGGTTAATATGCATTATGGTGGGCTATACTTGCTTACTTATGCCTCGAAAACGGCCTGTAACCAGTTACGGTACATTTTCAACTGCTTCTTTCTGTTCACAAGCAACCGTCTATCGGTTCCTATCTTTTCTTCTTTGAAAGGTCCGGACACAGTGAAGATCTCTCTCAATTCCTCTTCTGTGAAGAAATAGACTCTGGTACCGTCTCCTCTGATGTAGAAATTATCATCCAACAATCTGTTCTTTTTGAATCTGACCTGGGCCAAATCGTATCTGCCATAATCTCTGAAGAGGATCTTTCCTCCAGGCTTCAAAATCTTGGACAAATTATTTATGGCATGCTCCCATTGGTTGGGATGCAACGCGCTGAAAACGAAGATCATGATAACAAAATCAGCTGAATTAGGTTCCATATCATCAGGTAACACTCCTTCAGGATTGGCTAAATCCCAAACAGAGGAATAGGCGATTTTCTTTGTATGGTTCTCGGTAAATGTGGGGTTTGCCTTAACCAAATCAACTGCAACTTTGGAATAGTCGGATGCAAAGATCTTCAAGTTAGGATTCTTATTCTGTTCCAAAACAGGGAAAAATGTATTTCCAGCACCACAGCCTATCTCAAAGATGACCGTAGGGTCAGTGCACTCTTCAGAAGTGACCTGGTACAATTGGGGGAACTCTATCTGCAACCATTTTCTATCCTTGAAGAAATTCTCTCTATTGTTCTTGTAGAAGATATCCCAATACTTTGCTGGATTCGCATTGTACAACTGCTTATCAAAATCTTTAACTGGATGATCGTACTGTTTTTCAATCAACTTTTTCATTTCCTCCACTTGTTCCTCGCCCCATTCGACGTGATCCCAGGCGTTGTGTTGGAAAACTTCATTTTCATCTTTTAAGTATCTTTCTCCGAAAGTGAAAGGCGAGTCCTTTCCTATCCTGGTATCGGTGGTATCACGGCCTGTGCGGGCATCCAATGAGGGCTTTGCGATATTTGCCTCCTGCTCTTCGCTGGGGACCTTCTCCTCTGAGACTGTCATCTTTGGGATCTTGGCTTTAATGGTAATAGTAAAACTTTGGTTGTTAGTTGAGTTCTTTTTGACCTGCTCATCTCGTCCGAATCAGAATCTATACATAAAAAAGGAAAGTGACTATATACCGGACCGGTGATCTTTACCTAAGAGCCATTGGATGTACTTGAGACATTGAGTACTCCCTTAGGACTTCTTATTGAGGGAGTTATATCAGATGTTTTAGTACAACAGTCAGTGAACGATGTGTTGTAATGAATTGCAGACGTTCACCAGATTTAAAAGTTGCTAATGATGCTGTAATATGCCATAATACTTTGTTTTCTTGTGGTTGACATGATAACTAAATCAAAGCAGTATGGTTATTCAACTTTATATTAATTGGATACCCGTGAGTTCCCGAATACAATAAACCTTGAGTGCGGCATGGTGCTTACCCTTTCCATTTCTCTCATTTGGCCAATTCCCGCATCTTCATATCAAAGAGCTGGTTCTTGATAGGCATCTCCAACGAATAGAAGGGATCCTTCATTACATAGTCAGAGTATATGAGATATATGTTATGGAAGATTTCCTTCGCCAACTCAAACTGCTTGTTCAATTCTCCTTTGTTGATTTTCAGATTCAAAGGTGCCACATTGTGAACTATAGGACTTGGAGAAGTAATGAGGATAAATTTAACTCCAGTTAACGTTTGAAACACATAGAGGTTAAATAAATCTGTTTCTATACTTCTGAGACCAGTGTTGTTGGTGTTGGGATTATACCATCGTCCACTAAGGACATCGTTATTTATGGTTGAATCTCTAACAGAAACGGATGAACTGAAAGTTGCTGATGATTCTATAGGAAGCTCCTTTTCTCCGTTAGCATTATCTGTTAATGGCTCTACTTGAGTAGCCTTGAGTTTGGATGTGATGGCATGTACACCGTGAATTGTCCCGGCAAGAACCAAGTAGTCATTGGCCGTGAGCTTGTTCAAAGCAGGATTGACATCGTTCTGGTATATCAATCCTCCTGCTTTGTTTAGGATATATATTGAATAGAGCTTCATGATTGAGCAACTGCTTCTGTGGAAAACAATCTATGAAATTTTAACGTTGAAAATAATGTAGAATAGTTTGATATTACGGTTTGTTTGATTGAGTATCAAATTTGAGATCAAAAAATAATGGAAACAAAAAAGAAATCATCCCCACCAGGATTCGAACCTGGAATCTTTCGGTTCGTAGCCGAACGCCTTAACCATTGGGCCATGAGGATGACTGTGCTGTATATTAGATATTTGATGATTTAGTCCTCAGATAATTAGTGAAAATATTCATGGTAGCGCCACCCCTAACCTGTGTGCAGTTCTAACTTTGTACCTTCCGGGCTGTAGCCTAGTGGAAGGGTACTTAAGCGTGGCTTTCACGTCATTTCGAAAGCTTTCTTAGAAAAGCTCTATCTGATTCTACTGACGGCTGGGGTGAGGTCAAGGCTCAGATCACTTGCATCGCCGGTGGCTTAGTCTTCCTACATAGAGGTCCGAAGTACTTGGTTGCTTCTGGTGCTAGCCCTT